>PVIJ01002093.1:0-172196 GCA_004024925.1 Scalopus aquaticus
TTTACATTTTGTATTCCCCTAGGGTAGCCCACCACCAATTCACCCGTGATCCATCTCCATGGTCCCTTGTGTTCTTTTCTATTCCATTTTGTGCCCTTTCCCTTCCCTCCCTCCGGCTCCTTCCTCCCCCCCTCCCCCCCCACTGATTGTCTCTCTCCCACCCGGCCTCCCTATAGTCCTGTTATAAGTGAAACCATTCACACTGAACTTCTAAACGGAGGTGACTTTTCTTGAGGATACAGGAGGGGGCTGGGAGGAAGAGAAGGAGCGGTTCTATTTGACCTGTTATTCTTTCATGTTATATTCCTTTTTAGGAGACATCTTGTGTAACTTACCCAGCATTAATTTCCCGATCCCATGTTCTGCTCCCCACTCTGCCTCTGGTGAATACTCTCACCACCACCAACCCCACCCCTGTACCTCTGGCCGGCACCCCAAGACTTCTACGCAAAAGTAAATCAATAAAATCTTTAAAGAAAAAAGGACAGGAAGAAAAGTGGAACCCTGATGAGGTCATCTGAGATCCTGGATCCAGCAATGCCTGAAGCTGAATTCCTTTTAAACATTCTTTTTTTAATCACACAGTATTCCATCCTTTCTTAAGCTACTGACTCATTTGAGTTGGATCTCTCAAAAACGGAGTGTGCTAATTTAGATTTTCTTACTGCTTACAGGTAAGCAGGTAATTAAAAAGAAAAAGACCTACTGGTTCTTAGAGTCCCATGAGAATGATAGAAAGTTCAGAACTCTTAGCCCATGGATTACAGTATTCTTTCAGTTAGTTCTTGACATGAATCCAGGTTTTAAGGATACACTATCATGCTCTAAATTTTTTTTGAAGATTTATTTATTTATGCATACAAGCTGGGGTACAGGCCAGAGGTGTGGGGCGGCCAGAGGGCTCACCAGAGACAGAGTGGGGAGCAGAACAGGCAGATCGATGGAAACACACTGCTGAGGGGAGCAGCGGGCGAGGCAGGAGAGGTCTGCCGCGCCATGTGGGAATCTCCCCGGCCGGGCGTCGAACTTGTGTTGACGCTGCCGATAGCTCCACAGCCACCAGGCCACCAGGGAGGCCCCCATGCTCTAAATTTTTTAAACTGATAGTTTTACAAGTTGTCTTGAAGACACAATTTATATTCATCACATCTTAAGAAATGCAGCAATAGCACAGGTTTTGTATGCACGTATTAGATAGAGATGGTGAGTTATTTTCCTTCCTAAAGCTACAAGTGATTCTAAAGTAGTGGTATTTGCTTTCTCTTCTGGAATAATCGCCCCCATGTTTTCTTGAGACCTGCTTACTTTTGAGCAATATTTGACCCCACTGGTTGAATGGCATGAATTTCTTGACTCACCCATGACCAGTGCCCGAGGTTTATTCTGCTCATTTGCTACCTTCTGTCTATTAGACACTAGGACAGGAAGTTCACAGCTGTGACTCATTTAATCTTTGCATGGAACCTATCAAAGAGTTACTATTATTGTCACTCCAATCTTGCGCAAAAAAAAAATTATAATAGTTCACTCTTATCTGGCACTTACTATGCCCCGGTACTGCTCAGAGGGTTTACATATGTTGATTTATTTATTTCTCTGAATAAACGATGATTTATTCAGTGCTCACTACATAAAGGTAGGTGTGATCATCATCACCTCTCATTTTAAGATGAAGACGTTGAGTGGGAAGAAGATACTTGACAAGGACAGAGAGGGAGGAAGCACCAGCACTCAGATGTGGAGGCTGAAAATTCACCTCCAAAGTCTACCCTTCAATCACTGCCACCTAGGTCGGGGTACAGAGTGCACACCCATAACCACACTTTTACCTATTATATTCTATCGCCTGGTATTAGTAGACACCGATCCCTCTCAGTAAGGTGTTTCCCAAATCACTTCTCCTATGGGAAGGACACCCAGTAACCACAGGTTCTGATTTGTCCGATCCCTGCTCTCTTCCCCTTTGCACACACCTGTGAACAGTCCAGACAAGAGACAGCGTGTGTCTGTTTTTAATCAGCCTTCCAGGTCTTCACGGAGTACCCTGACTGGAACTTATGGCCCCGGACAAGCTTCCCTGTCTTTGTCAGGACTGTCTTCCGGGGTCCTAGCCTGTGGTAACTTACAAAGATGCTCTTTCCAACTAGATGTACCCATGGTCCGAATACCTGAAACTGCGCGAATTAAGTTCAAGTTCACCACCTCATGTGGAGTGATCCACCATCTTCCTCTCTGGTCTCCAAACAGCCCTGCACTACTGGATTAGTGTATCCTTTAGCCCAACCACCCAAGGTCTGATTAGATTCAGTAAATGCCTACTGAGTACTTTATGTTTTCTAATACTTCTATTTCACAACACCGGAACCTGGCCATCCAACTGAGTTTTTGCATCCTCAAATGTAGACAACAGAGATTCCTAAAATGTTCAAAATATGAGGTCATCTACCAGGTCATTTAATACCGACATCTCACTTAAGTTGCTAACGATATGACCTAGGGTAACTACTCACGTTCTTTGCAAACCGTGATTCTTTGTGATGGGACCCATTTTCATGATCGTGTCTATTCTGAAATTGCGCAACACACATAGATGCTAGTATCTCAGCCAAGAAGTTCTGTACCTGGAAGTAACGTTGACCCTAGAGTCTCTCAGAACCCAACTGTACCCTCAAAAAAGTGTAAGAATTGGGAGCTGGCCTCATTTCTGTGAGGAGAGGATGGGCCTGACCCTGGAGACATTCCCTCCGTCAGCTGGTCTCAGCTGGGGACTTCTGCTTCCAGCCATAACCAGTACTTGGCCACGCTAACTCGCACTCACTTCTAGTCATTAGAAAACTGACAACTGTGTGCTTTATACAACTCTTGGAAGATCAGGCGACCTGCAGCTCGAGGCTGAGGACCGTGAAGAGGAGGTGTGAGTGAGAAGAGGCTCTAAACATCCTGGCCTCTGCCTGGTGCCTCCTCCAGGCCCAGCACTGAGGACTGAAAGCTTAAATTTTTCATCTGAAAAAGTATACACTTAACTCAATCACCTCAACTGTACATTAGAAACTAGAAAAATAAATTAAACCCAAAGTAAGTAGAAAAACAGAGTATATAAATGAATGAAATAGAAATGGGAAAATGATAGAAGAATCAATAATACCAATAGCTGTTCCTTGAAAGCATCAGTAAAGTTGAAAATCTCTGGCTGGAGAGATTAAGAATAAAGAAAGAAGAGAGAAATGACAAACACTTTTTAAAAAAGAAATCTAAATTTTAAACCAACGAAAAGGATAATGTAATAATGAAAAAAATATATCAAGAAACTGGTAGCTAGAGAGAATGGACAAATTTAATGAAAGATATAACTTACCAAAACTGACTCAAGAGTAACAGAAACTCTAAAAATGTTTCTATCTATTACGTTTAAGATCCCAAACCTTCTCCTGGTGTCTGAGGTTGGTGGTGGAGATGGGAATAACTAAGTGGGCATAAAAGATCTTACTAGGGGCTAAAGAAGTTCTAAAACTAAGCTATGTTGATGGTTACACAATTTGGTACAGCCACTCAAAATTACTAAATTGTACACCTGAAATTGGTGGATTTCATAAGAAAGTATATCTCAATCCATCTGTCTAAATGGGATAAATAAAATAATACATTAAAAAATCCTTCCTGCAAAGAAAATATCAGGTTTCCATGATTTTCCCTATAAATTCAACCAACAAATTAACAAAAAATAGAAATCTCATATGGACTTTTGCAGAAAATAGAAGAAAAGGAAGCAGAAATGGAGAAAATTAAACAAAACATATATTTGAGGGCCTCCCTGGTGGCGCAACGGGCTAAGAGCAGCACTATGAAGCTATCCCAGCCGCTGCAGCGCAACTTCGATCCCCGGCCAGGGAGCTTCCCACGTGGCGCAGCAGACCTCTCCTGTTTGCCCGCTGCTCCCCTCAGCAGTTTATTTCAGTGGATCTGACTGTTCTGCTCCCCACTCTGCCTCTGTGGAATCCTCTCACCCCCCCACCCCACACTTCTGGTCTACACCCCAGCTTGTATGCAAAAATAAATAAATCTTTTAAAATATATATATATTTGATAAGGAACTTGAATGTAACTAAGATTATATAATACTCAGCACAGGATAAAAAACAGCCTGTTCTCCAAAGAAGATACAAGAGGCAACAGCACCTAAGGAGATCCTCCACGAGTCAGTCATCAGGCATAAGCAAATTATAATCACAGTGAGATCCCACTTCAAATCGAAATGGCTAAAATAAAGGCATCTACCTCTGACGTGTTTGCAAGGATCTGGAGGAAAAGGAACTTTCACACACGCGTGTGAGAAGGTGACATGTGCAGCCTCTTCAGAAAACCCTTGGCCAGTTTCCCATAAATGCAAACACGTACCTCCCTTGCACCCGGGATTTCCACTTGCCCAAGGAAATGAAAATGTGTGGCCACAGACATGTCCACACCAATACTTATACTGATGTCATTCAAAATAGCCCTGAAATGATGTTATTCAAGAAACCCAAATGTTCACTGGCAAATAGGCTGTGGTATGTGCACGAAGTAGAGTATTACTTAGCTATGCAAAGGAACAAACTCCTGGTGCACACATACAAATGGACAGCCCTCATAAATACACTGAGGGGAAGAAGATAGTCAGGACTGTATGCCACATGACAACATCTATGTGAAGTTCTAGAAAAGCAAGTTAGGGGCCTCCCTGGTGGCGCAACGGGTTAAGTACGGCACTATAAAGCTATCCAGAACCACTGAAGCATGAGTTCGATACCTGGCTGGGGAGATTCCCACATGGTGCAGCAGACCTCTCCTGCCTCGCCCGCTGCTCCCCTCAGCAGTGTGTTTCTGATCTGCCTGATCTGCTCCCCACTGTCTCTGGTGAACCCTCTCACCAGTCCACACCTCTGGCCTGCACCCCAGCTTGTATGCATAAATAAATAAATCTTTAAAAAAAAAAGGAAGTTAGTGTCAGTGACAGCAGATCAGCCTGGGTTTGGGACAAGGGGTGGACTGAACAGGGGTCTGAGGGACTTTGCAGTGTGAAGAAGCAGCTCTCTATCTGGATCGTGGTGGTTGTTATTATCTGAAGTTTTATTTCTAGCTTAAATATCTGTAAATTAATTGTATACATATTTAATGTGTGTGCATTTTGTTTACCTAAATTACACCTCAATAAAGTTGATATTAAAAAGGTAAAAAAAATATCCTGTGTTCTGAACAAATCATTCAGCTCTTCTCTTAGACATTTTTACCATGCATAAACTAAAGAGACTCTTTCACCCTCTGAGTTTTAACATTTCTTTCTGTTCTAATTACAAGCCAAGTTCTTATAATTATTGATAAAAGATAAACTTAAATAATATCTCTCCTCACAAACTTTGGCTTTTATTTGATTCTTGTCAAACACATAATTTCACAGAAATCTAACAGTGGTTAACAATATACCTAACACCTTCAAGCAGAGGCTTTCCAAGCCTCTTTCCGACACTTATAAAATTTGACGTAAGACGCTAAGTTCCCACCTGTCTAGCTCCTACTTCAGGTTCACTCTTTTCTTAGAAACCTTTGAGTGGTTTCTACGAAGCCCTCTGTTTCCCTTGCATCACATCCTTCCTCTTCAGAAGTGGGAGCCCACGATGGTATCCAAAATACCCTATTCTAGGCCCGTTCGCTAGACTCCTGTTAGGCTCTTCACGTCTTGTCACACGCTCGGCAGTTATGAAGGAGCTGTTGGTTCTTTGTGATCTTTTTTTAAATCTCCTTTTCTTAGGGTAGAGTTCTACTTGTATCCATCATCAAGCTACTACTTCTTGCATCAGTTTTCCAGTACCTGGGATGGTGAGGCTGCTTGTCCGAATTTCTCCTTTTAGGAAGGGTAGGGAGGGGTGCTAGTCTAGAAAGGTTACCAGGTAGAATTAAGTATAGTTCAAAACCAGTCTCTTCATTTCCAGAGCAACTCAAAAGGCTGTGACATGTCTACTAGAATCAGGACACTTCTGATTCAATTCTAACTGATGGGATTCTTTAGACATTCCATGTAATCAAAACACTGAATTAAGAAAAGCTAGCATGGATTATATTTCAAATTAAAAAAGCTTATATACAACCAAAGAAAATATAAGCCAACTGAAAAGACATCCTCTTGAGCTGGAGAAAATATTCACACATTCTACAACTGACAAGGGTTTAATATCCAAGGTAAATTTAAAAAGTAACTTAACAGTTAAAAAAAAAATCCAATTAATAATTGGGTAATTGGGTAACTGATACAAATAGACAATTGCCCCCCAAAGAAGATATTCAGAAGGTGAACAGACACATGGGAACATGTTCATCAAGTTTATCTAGAAACAGTAAACTTTACAGTGAAGAAACATAAAGGTCAGCTAAGTATAAAATTACATCTGAGCATATGGTCAGCTCAGAAGCAAAGAAAACTAAGGGGTATGGAGGGAGACAGTCTTGGTACTTGGTCTGAACTCCTGGATCCAGCTGTGCCTGAATACATTCTCTGTAAAACTTTTACAACCTGCCTGTGCTGTTGAACTGATTTTTTCCTGTCACTTACAAATTACTAAAACATACCTAGTAGAGTTAATTTCCCATTTCTTTCTGGGCTTGCTTAGACTCCAATAGCTACTATACTATTCCTAATTTCTTACATTGTTTCTTTCCTCCTTGGACTGAAGCCTCTTTAAGTACATTGACTTGTTGTTGCTGTTTTTCCAAGTTATAATCTGTGCTGCTTAGACCATGTTTTGTAACTGTTCAATGAATAAAGAAATCATGCAATTTTCATACAGGTGGATTGAACTAATGGTCCCTCATCATTGGTGAACAAAAAGACAGAGTCTTCAGCTTGATAAAGGACATTTTTCTCCACCATTATTTTTATTTCAGTCTGTTATGAGGTCACTTTTCTCTGATGCCTTCTTGTCCTTAAGGATCAGACTTGCAAGATAACATACATTTGCTCTTTATTTGTCATCATTGCTGCATTAAAGGCCAAGAGGTTTCCTACCCCTTGTCATTATACTATTGGCCCTTCATGTCCAAAGTTGCCACTTTACTATCTCTTTGCATTTGCAATTCCTTGTTCACATTTACTCATTGGGGATGTCTAGTATATTCAGCAGGACTTCTTTAAATTCTAAGTAATGGAAACCTAGCACAAACTAGATGAAGAGGGTAAAAAGTAATTTTGTTGACCCATGTTACTGGATGTGTAAGTGGAAAAACTGGCTTCAGGTGTGGCTGGATCAGGGTGTCTAAAGAAGCCTTGGGGCTCTTTGTTTTTCAGGATGCAATATCTTTGTATACCTTTGCTTGTTGGCTTTATTATCTCCTGTTGTGGCTGACTCTGCACGGGCAGGCAGAACAACCATAGTCCCAGTCACCTTACAAAATCCTTAAAGATCAAAATCTAAAAGTAGCAGAGACACACTTGAAAAAGATCATAGAAGCAACCAAAGAGTCATAAAAATAAGGTGATTGGGCAAAACTGAGCCACACTTCATAGTAGACAGGGATCAGCCACTGCAGGTGAAAGTCACGACAAAACTATGTGGGGACAGATGAGCTGGAAGTAACAATTGGTCACTAAATGCACAGTGAAAAATAACCAAAAAAATTCAACAGGTCACTCCCTTTTACTATAACTTTGGGAAACTGATTTACAGAACTCCTTGGTTTTAGTCAGTAAAGGATTGAACTCAATAAAGAAGTTGGATAGACTGCTCTAGCCACTCCTCAAAAAGATCCTTTCTTCATGACACTTTCCAGATTCCCCTCCAAACCCTACTGGGCATCAAAGTGGCAGCAGTGGACTAAGGAAACCCTCATCATCGCAACGCTCTACTCAGGAGACTGCCTTGGCCAGACACGAGTGACAGATGTTTAACTCTCTTCTGTACACTATTTTTGGGGCCACAGAAATAAGTTACCAAGAACTGAGTTCTATTTGATTACAATATTAAGTATTTCTGCTAAGTCAACACACCCACCAAGGATAGCATTAACTCACTTTCAGTCCACTTTACCTCTTTACTTTAAGCCTTGACACCCTACACATCTTACTTCTTAGAGTCCTTATTATGTTTCTTAGAATTTCTAAAAATATCTCATTTTACTAACATATAGCAAGATATCTTCAGTTAGATCTACACCAAGTCGGTTGTTCCCAACAGGAGGGGTACTGCCTCCCAGTGGTTGACTGGCTTTGTCTGGAGACAGTTTTGATCATCACAACTGAGAGAACTCTTCTGGTACGGCTCCAACACAAGACAACAAACGACAGAGAATGATTCAGCCCAAAAATTCCAGTGTTGAGCTTGAGAAACACAATCTAGGTTAATAAACACATAGAATCATAATAAATTTATAGTATTATTTAAGTTCTTTATCACTTTGTTCACTGCTCACCATATAGACAAACAGGTGAAGAATTATATGAAGATAAAAACGCAGTCGACAAGGCTAATCATTGATGATTTCAGTCCTCTTTATAACTCTTTTCTTTGATCGTTTTAATATTTCCATATTATTTAATAATAATATGACATCCTATGATCATATCATATGACGATTTTTAACAGAAAAGTGAAATAAAACTAATACACTATGATTTTAGTTCCACATATGTGTTCTACTGGTTGGAAAAAAAACATTTTACCCATGAGAAACTAATTTTTGATCTTTGTGATATGAAATATTTCGTGCAAATAATGTTTTAAAATAAAATTTTCATAAAATAAGGAAGATTGCAATGTGAAAATACACCTAAATAAATGCTATAAGGGAAGAAAATTGAGGACCCAGGAGCCTGAATAGTATAGCTCACCTCCTTCCACAAACAGTGGTACCAAGGTGAAAATTCTAAATGTGT
This sequence comes from Scalopus aquaticus, assembly GCA_004024925.1. Classification (NCBI taxonomy): domain Eukaryota; kingdom Metazoa; phylum Chordata; class Mammalia; order Eulipotyphla; family Talpidae; genus Scalopus; species Scalopus aquaticus. Next base: position 8,900 of record PVIJ01002093.1, read on the forward strand.
GTTCCTAACCCCTGAATTCAATGAAGTCCATTTCCCTTTGCAACTGTAATTTTTACTGTCTAAAGCCAAATTTACTTATCCCAGGCTGTTTGTGTAATACAGTGCTCTCTATCGAGGATTAATGTTTGACCTAATAAAAAAACTAAACCTATCCCCTTAGATAAATGTTGTAGAAACATTTCTGAGATCAACACAGAGAGGGCTATTTGGGAATTATTCTTTTTAAAAATTTTTTAAAAGATTTATTTATTTTTGCATACAAGCTGGGGTGCAGGCCAGAGGTGTGGGGCGGTGAGAGGGTTCACCAGACAGAGTGGGCAGCAGAAAAGGCAGATCAACTGAAATACACTGCTGAGGGGAGCAGCAGGCGAGGCAGGAGAGGTCTGCTGTGCCCTGCAGGAATCTTACCTGCGGGAATCGAACTCCAGCTGCAGCCCCTGAAAGCTCCACAGCCCAGCACTTAACCCATTGCACCACCATGGAGACCCTGGGAATTATTCTACTATCTATAATTGCACGCAGTCTAGTATTAGTGACATTTTAGGTGACGGTACCATTTGCTTATGTCAAATTAGAGAAAGTAGTTAATTTAAGACTTGTCGGTAAGGCACAGTTCTTAAATGTACAGTCACAGAGAAAATCATATTCCAGAGATGGGGACAAGTGGTAAAGTCCACTCCCTATAGCATTCACTTGTACAAGGAAAGAATAACTTTAAATAGAAAACTCTTTTTGAATTAAGAAATAAAAAATTAGTGCCTCCCTGGTAGCACATTGCATTAAGTCTCAGCACTATGAAGCTATCAGCAGCCACTGCAGCATGAGTTCAATCCCCAGCCAGGGAGCTTCCCACAGGGCGCAGCAGACCTCTCCTGCCTCGCCCGCTGCTTCCCTCATCAGTGTACTTCAGTGGATCTGCCTGTTCTGCTCCCCACTCTGTCTCTGGTGAGTCCTTTCACCACCCCACACCTCTGGCCTACACCCCAGCTCTTGTATGCATAAATAAATAAATCTTTTTAAAAAAGAATTAAAAATTATATTTTCTTTGCTAACCAGTGGATTAATTTAACAATATTTACAACAAAATTACAAATAAGATTTTAAACGCCAAAGAACTGATCAGAAATATAAGACCAAAAAAAAAAAAAAAAACCTCACTGAAGAAGTATCAATTTCTTTTAGTTTGCCCAATTTGTCGGTGTCTAACTGCACGTAATAGCTTATGATCCTCTGTGCGGTGTCAGCTGTAGCCTCCTCTTTCATTTGCAATATTATATTTGAATCTGCTTTTCGTAAGTCTAATTAAAAGTTTATTTGTTCATCTTGTTTTTTAAAAATTATTTCTTTGCTTCACTGATCCTTTCTACTGCTTTTTTAGTCTTTATTTAATTTGTTTCTGCTCTTATCTTTGTTAGGTCCTTTTACTAGCTTTACATATAGTCTGTTCTTTTTCATCTAGTTCCTTGAAGTGTTAAGTTTGGTTGTTTATTTGAGTTTTTTTTTTAAATTTAGACAGTTATCACTATAAATTACCCTGTTAGAATTACTTTTGTAGCATTCTTTAAGTTTTGGTATGTTGTATTTCCATTTTCATCTGTCTCAAGAAACTATTTCTTTTTCTCTTTGTACTCAGGTTGTTTAGTATTATATTGCTTAATATCAATATATTTATGAATTTTCTTTTTTTTTATCTTGTGATTGATTTTATTTCTATACCATTGTATCAGAAATGATGCTTGATAGGATTTGAATATTGTTAAATTTTTCCAAAGAAGAAGTGCAAAAGGTCATCAGGTACATGAAAAGATGCTTGCTATCACTAATCATCAGGGGAAAGCAAATCAAAACCACTATGAGATGTCACCTCTCATCTGTTAGGATGGCTTCAACAAAAAGAGGTAAGGTTAGTAAGGATATAAGAAAATGGGAATTTTGGGCCCCCCGATGGCACAGGGGTTAAAGTCTAAGCTCTATCAAGCAATTGCCAGTCACTGCGGCATGAGTTCGATCCCTGGCCAGGTAGCCACATGGCAGACTTCTCCTGCCTCACCTGCTGCTCCCCTCAGCTGTGTATTTCAGTAGACCCACCTGTTCTGCTCTCCACTCTGTCTTTGGTGAATCCTCTCATCCCCCACACCTAAATCTTAAAAGACAAAGAAATAAAGAAATGGGAATGTGACTGGGGCAGCCACTATGGAAAATAGTATGGAGGATTATCAACAATAGGAAACGAACTACCCTACGAGCCAGCAATTCCATTCCTCAGTGTACGTCCAAAGGAAATGAAAACAAGACTTTGAGGAGACACCTGCACTCTCATATTCACTGCAACACTGAATAGCCAAGGTATGGGAACAACCCAAGTGTCTGTTGATGGCTGACTAGGTAAGGATGTGGTGTATATCATTCAGCCATGAGAAAGAAGGACATTCTGCTACAACATGGAAGGAGCTTGAGGATATTATGACAAGTGAAAAACGTCAGGCATGGAGACGCAAATACTTTATGTTCTAACTTAGATATGGAATCTAAAAGAAAATAAAAAGAATGTATAGAAATGAAGACTAGAATATGGTTAGCAGGAACGGCGTGGTTAGGAATGGGGGACGATGCTGGTAAAAGCGTACAAAGGTACAAACTTCTAGTTATAAGATGAATAAATTCTGGAGATAAAATGTACAACATAGTGATTATGATGAATAATACCATATCATGTGCTTGTGTGCTACTAAGAGTAGATCTTTAATGTTCTCACTATAAAAAGAAAATGGAAATTATATGACATGATGGAGGTGTTAGCTACTGCTATTATCATCATGACCATTTTGCAATATAGATGTATCAAATGAACACACTGACACCTTAATATGCCAATTTTTTCTCAATAAAATTTGAGATTTATTTTTTAATGTTCCTGTTCTTTCCTTTCCTTCTCTCTCTCTTTCAGTTGGTGTTAAATATCCTGGTATTTTCTTTTTATGCCAAAGCAAAATTTCCCAAAGCAATATTTTCCCAAAGCAAAATATTCTGACTACAGAATATTAATTTCAGAAGTATTATTTTTAAGAAAGTAGATGACAGCCTTCTCTTGTGGATATTCACCACTGCTATTTGCCAAATAATTATCTGAAAAGCCCTGCAACAAAATTAACTTTTTAAATTATTTTCCCAAGATATTTCACCACGGAACTCTAACTCAACCTGATATTTTTTTGAGTAACAATTATTAAAACCTGTGAAGCTAGCAGAACACACAATAATAAACATTCATCCTTGATTTATATCTTCCCTTCTCTTTTCTTTTCAAAATCCGTCACAACCTACAGTATGACCTTTAAAATTGATCCCTTAGTAGCAAACATTTTTATAAAAATCTCCTGATTCTGAATTTATGAATTCAGTGATGTCTTTTAAGTTTTCATATGAATTTTCTGCAATGTATATGAAACCGCACATTACTCACTACTGAATTCTCTGTGTTGCTTGAATTTTCAAGGAACTATTATCTCCCGACCCTTCAGCTACAGGCTTTTCCCCGTTAACTTCCCTTATATCTTATACACAAGTGTCTACCAGGACTTGATCCTTGGTTTCATTATTTGTTTTATTTCCTTTTCTTGTGTGATCTCATTTACTTCATCTATCCTGTTTTAAAAAAATAAATGGCAACAACTCTCAAATCATTATCGGTAGCCTAGACTCCAGTTTTGAACCTGAGAATCAAATTTCAATGGTTCTCAAATACCAGTCCGGAATTTACAAATACTTTGTAGACAGGAATTTTGGTTTCATTGATTTTTTTTTGTTTTAAGTTCAGCACTTAGCAGAGTGCCTTTATCATCATACATACTGAATACTGAATACATGTTGGTTGAGTCAAGCCTTTGAACTGAATAAAACTACCTTGCTTAGCAATGCATCTAAAAGTTTAAAATCAGCTTAACTTGCCATTGGTTAAATTGCCTAAGTTCTCTTGATGTCATTTTCATCTTGAAAATGAAGAGGGCAGACTAGATAATTCCTAGGGTTTCTATTAGAAATATCTTTATGTTTCCAAAGGTCCCAATTAAAATGAAAAACACTGTAAAAAACACAGTAAGAGAAGGCTTCACAAAGCAGTTACGATACTGCAGTTAATATGCACTCATTTAAAACTCTGATTGCCAAATAAGCATCAGGCATTGGGCTACCCATCTTATTAAAATGGATTAAAAATACTGGGCATAAACAGAAATAAAATTCTAAAAAATGTATTCTGTACTTCCATTTAAAGTCCTTTTTTTTTAAGATTTATTTATTTATGCATACAAGCTGGGGTACAGGCCAGAGGCGTGGGGTGGCGAGAGGGTTCACCAGAGACAGAGTGGGGAGCAGAACAGGCAGATCAACGGAAATACACTGCTGAGGGGAGCAGCGGGCGAGGAAGGAGAGATCTGCTGCGCCATGTGGGAATCTCCCCTGCAGGGTGTCGAACTCACGTCACTGCTGCTGACAGCTCCACAGCGCAGCTCTTAACCACTGCACCACCAGGGAGGCCCCCATTTAAAGTCTTTTTAAAAAAAGATTTATTTATTTATGCATATAAGAGCTGGGGTGTAGACCAGAGGTATGGGAGTGTGGTGAGAGGATGCACCAAAGACAGAGTGGGGAGCAGAACAGGCAGATCTACTGAAACACACTGCTGAGGGGAGCAGTGGGTGGGCAGGAGAGGTCTGCCGCACCATGTGGAAATCTCCCTGGCTGGGGATCAAACTCTTGCTGCAGTGGCTGCCAATCGCTCTACAGTCCTGAGATCTAACCCCTTGTGCCACTAGGGAGGCCCTCCATTTTAAGACTTATGTTCTCTTATATAATCATTTTAAAAATATTCTTAATTGAAATGAAAATGAGTTTGGAAAGTAATTTGAAAACCTAATAAATTCACAGGTAGAGAGACCAGTATAGAAATGGCTAGTGCTAAAGTATTTTCAGAATTAGATGCCATCCTGCTCAGTGTTTCAGAGTCATATGGTATGAATCAGCAACCTCAGAAGGCTGAAAAAGATTTAAATTTAACCCCCTTTTTATTGGAATAGGGAACATTAGACTAATTAGTAACTGATACAGACAACTGGTGACACTTTCACCCAATTTTTTATGTCTTTAAAACGTGCTCCAAATTAGGTATTACTAGTAAAATTTGGGCAGGATAACTGACATGGAAGCTTATTTCTAGTAGTTGATACCATTTACTTTTAATGTCTGTACTCAGTGGAACTTCATACAAAAAGCATCGATGCACATTTTGTATTTCCCTTTAGCCCCTAACTGAATTCAGGGTCGACTCTATTTTTCCCAATATGTGGCAGAGTGTCTGTGCACAGGAAGGTGCACCAGAAGATTGATGAATTCAACTAAACCAAAAGAGAAAAGGAGAGAAATATATAAGATGTGAGGATTGCCATTATTATGCAAAAGTATGTATAAGTATGGCAGAGGTCACAGTAGCTAACCTCCACTTAACTAACCTGTTGGATTAGCAAGGAATCCCCCTGACACTGAAAATACTTGTAACTAAATTCATCATCCAGAGACTGCTCAAGGATACAAAATTATGCTTAATATTCTCCACTCCAGTCATGGCTACATATACTGCATGGTTACCGATAATAATTGGTAGTTTTCCCCAAATTTCTTGTTTTCCAGGTATACTTTTTACTTCTTATTTCATTATGCAACCTAATGGACTAGGAACACTGAAAAAAAACAATTCTTTTCAAAATTATACTTAATGGTGTCAAAATACTTATGGAAGTTGCAAAAAAAGGAGTCTTAAGTCACATATAGAAAAACAAATAAAAATGGGTGTGAGAATGCAGAATCAATGAGGATTCTAACCTTGGCCTTGTTGTTGCTGTTGTTGCAAGTATGGCCTGAGCTGTCGATTCACTTAAAAAGGACAAAGTGGAAATAAAAGACAACCCATCATGGATCTAGTTTATACAAGAGAAGGAACAAGAAGAGTTTCAGTCAGTCTTACCAAAAGCCCAACGAAACTAAAACCAAACAGTAACAAAGAAATGTCGGAAAACATTTGAAAATGAAGGACCGTTAAAATGGCGCATGTATATAAACCACTTTAAGTGACTCCCTTCTATACTCTTCTCATTAACCGACCAACCAGAACAATTCTGATGAGTAGACGACTATTCTACTCAAGCTAAACATCATACACAATACTAGCAGTCTATTTTTCAGACACTTCCCTGTTCCGCTTACTGCTGAGCCATTCTACCACGAGGACGTCACAACGGAGTATATTACCTCAGGTGAAAATAGAGTAAGGTCAGCTCAGAATAACACACTCATTGTCCAGCTTAAAGTCTCGATGTTGACTTATAATTTTCCCATGGCGGAACCTGGTATTCACGCCCGGTCTGTGCCAACAATAATCAGAATCTTAAGATTCCAATGGATCTTGCACCTAACAAAGTAGTAGCTAGTGTTAGCTCAAATAATATGCACTACGTATAGTTTAGTTAGAAGCCTCAGCTGGGGGGCGGGGAGGGCACAAAATGGAGTGGAAAAGGACACAAGGCACCACGGAGATGGATCACGGGTGAATTGGTGGTGGGTTACCCAAGGGGAATACAAAATGTAAAAGACATAAATAACTATACACACACACACACACACATATATACATGTATATATATATGTGTATATATATATATAAGCCTCACAGTCAGTTATAGATAATCTTTTAAAAATACCCTTCCTGCAAGAGGTACCTTGAAAATTTGGTTGCTTTAGATATCTACTTTTCAATTCACGTGGCGGTGCCTTTTCACGTGACTAATATCCTGAACATTCTTCCTCTGCAAAGACGCTGCTAGCACTCCTCTGCAGGTGGGGGCAGTGAAGAGAGAAGACACGGTAGTGTCCAACTGCATCGGGCAGGGGCGGGATAGAGTCTGGCACATTTCCGGTGGGAGAGCTGAGGACAGAAGACCAAGCTTGCCAGGAGGCTGGACCACGACAGAGAGGGAGGAGGAGAGCCTTGGGGTAGATTCCTTGGCATAAATGCCTGGAGACTCCTTGGCCAGAACCAGAATGGGGCCTAGCAGGGAGAGAGGGGACCACTGTGTGCTCAGCAGAGCATGAGCTCCGTCAGCCTGAGACACAGCAGCAGCAGGAGAGCAAGTGTGAAGCCGCGGCTGAGAGGCCAGGGCAGACGATTTATCGGAGATGCAGAATCTATTTGAAATCAAATAGGAAAACATGCCAGAGCCCCTCCACCATCGCTGGCCATTGCTGCCTATCTGTGAGCACCTCGAGAGACCTACACGGGTTGGGGGTGACGGAACAGGCTTGGAGATGGGCTCAAAAGCCCCGAGAATCAGCGTGAACACGGGTTTCACTCAGCGGGCACCCCACAACGCCTGACTTTCCCTAGGGAAGTTGAAATGTTTCTGAAGTTCACTTAGGGAGAAATACGGAAGCTACATTTCATCCTTTCCACGCTTGAGGGAGCATGCATACACTTTGTACATACACTCAGACAAACACAAACACATGTACACGCCAATCTAAGAATAGAAAATGAAAGTATCTGGGGAGAAAACCATGTTGATCTCTTTGCAGAGGAAGCGGTATTTGTTCCATTGATTCTATGGAAATTGCAATGAATGAAAATGTGTAGCTCTTGTCTTTGTTTTACTTATTACAATGATTCATGAGCAGTTTTGAGAAATAAAAACTCTTTAATGTATCACCCTCCAAACGTGTTTAGACAGTCGTAAGAATTCATGTCCCAGAGTTAATTATTCTGATATATGTAACTATCAATAGCCTAAAAACATAGGGCAGTACCAGAATGGTGGAGAATTATTTTATGTATGAGGTTAATTTTGGTCTCATTTTCTCATTTCTTAAAGCTCAGGGCTGATGAATCAGGCCAATATATTTATTAAGAATAATGCCATGTTATAGGGAAGCATTTTATTGAAAATTTCTGGTTTTGATAAAACGTGTAACAAGTTTCTAGTGAATCCGACTTGTCTTCATGGGGACAGTAAAGTACTTTTTAAGCAACTGGATATTTAGTAGCAAACCGGCAGCTCTACCACCATGTAAAAAACAACCAAAATCTGTCCTGTTTTTCACTATCTGAAAGCAAAAAGTCACCTTTTACTCGCACACACCAGTATGAGAGGGATAGAATCCACCAGGGAAGCTCCCAACTTTGCTTCCTTTTTTCCTGTACTATTCATATTATTATTCCCATATTATTCAAAAGCCTCTCAGACACACTGTCGGGCCACTGTGCAGCAGGGACGGCAGAGCTTTGTCCTCGTACGGATGGCGACAGTCAGAAGTGAAATTCAGAGAACCAGACTAAACCAGAGAGGGACACCCTGAAAGCTAACCCAGAAAACTGAATGAAAGTGGAAGGATGCAACGGGAGGGCGGGAACAGAGGGGCAGAGGCGCCGCGGCCGTGGGCGGGGACGGGGGATCTGGTGCCGCATCCCCCCAGGCCCGATGGGGAGAGTCCTCATGTTACCTTGGTGAAAAGAACATCAAAAAGAGTAGGTGTCTGGGTAGGGGGGCTCCTTCCCTCCCCCCACAGAGCTCAGCTGTGTCCTACAAGAGCGCAAGCCCGAGTCAGTGGTCTCTTGTTTGGCATATGTGAGAATGCCAGAACATTCCAAAGGAAGTTCTCCCAACAAAGTTCATTTTTCCAGAAGGACTGTCTTTCTATGGCTGAGTTCGATTTTCTTCCCAGATCACTGAGGGCACCTGAAGCTACTGTCTCCCAAGCAGGTCTCTCCCCTGAGGTTCCCAGAGCCGCCCAGAATTACAGCACCTGCGTCAACTTGGTTCGAATGACACCTGTTAAACCCAGTCGCCCCTTACCCCAGCCCCAGCAGTATTCAGTTCCTGCGCTGGCCTGGGAATTCAGCTTTGAATAAAATGGAGACCATTCTGGTTCTCAAGGAGCTTCCACTCTGAGGAGAGAGGAGAAAAAGCAGTGCATGATTAATAAAAATAACTTACTTTAACAGATCTGAGGTGAAAATGAGGTACTGAGGCAGGTCATACCGGAGGGTGAGTTAGAGAAACCTATTTTCGGTAAGGTCGGTGACGTGCCAGGTGGGACCGAAAAATGAGACTGGAAGGGGGAGAGATGAGGAAAAGGAGGCCCAGGAGGGAGGGGAAGTGGGGACAGAAGGACAGAGAGGGAGAGCAGGAGAGGTGGGAGCTTCCCCCTGCGGGAGGGCGAGGCTGGGCTTCTGAAAAGATGTCGAGAAATAACTGAATCGGGAGGGCACGGCTGTTGCCAGGCGCTGGGGTGGACGTGACATCGCCAGGACGCACAGCCAAGGCAGCCTCGCGGGCGCGGCAGAAACACGAGGGCTGAGCCATCAAACGTCCCATGCGCCAAGGGCCGACGGCAGCACCCGGGTCCGGCGTGCGGCTCCAGGCTGCCTCTGCCAGGCCTGACCACCCGGGGCGGGGCGGGGCCTGGGAGGCGGCAGGTGCCCAGGGCAGAGCGCACACACCACACCCGGGAGTGACATGCGCCCTTCCCAGCAGGAGGGAGAACTTTCCAGGCCGAGCGCCCCGGTGGCACAGACGCCCCTGCCCCTCCCAGGCGCCACCCCTGCCCCGTGGCGTCACGTGGCCTCCGCGGGCCTGAAGACAGCTCGCTGCCAGCTCACCACGCCCGCGAACCTCTCTGCCCCGCCACAGACTCGCGCTGCCGTCCCGTCTCCCCTCCTCTCTGGGGTAAACCAGCAAATCTGTCTTATGCCGTGCTCCTGATTTTGACTCTTTTATCATTTTCCCAAATCTGCCTTTTCTAAAACAGAGTTTATCAAATTATTTCTTGACAGCACTGTGCTAACGACCAGAAAGGTGTAAGTGACTTTCGTTTGTGAGGATGAGATTCTGGCAGCGACGCAGCGGGGGAAGCGCCTTGCATTTCTGCACAAGTTGTCTTTTCACCAAACAAATGAGAGGTTCCGACCAGTTTCTGAGGAAACTAAAGCAAACCTAACACCACCGCTGCTAGTGCTGTAAAACCTCACGACTAACACCAGCCCAATCGTCCAAGTGCTTATTATCTGTTATGCTACCGGCATTAATAATTGGAACACACAACGTGCCTTGGAAGCCCTGGTTTCCATTAATCGTATTTGCACTTAATAACTGTGTCTGGTAATATTCCTGGGCATGCTAGGCCAGCTCGCTGCGCACTAAGGCCAAGCGAGGGGCCTGCAGCTCCTGCTAAGGGAGAACCTGCATCTCCAGAGGTTGCCTCCCCGCCCCACATCCCGCCCCTCCCCGGCTTCCCCGCAACACGCTGGGCTCGAGCTATTTTCCAACACGCGATACCTTTTCTAAAGCCCGAGTTTGCATAGGTCCAGGCAAGCTAATTTCTTTTCAGATATGCAATGAAAAGAACATTCTTGAAGTTGCCAACAGCCATCGGTCTAATGCACACAGAGCGCACAGCACGCCGAGCCCCAGCCCGGGCGCGACCTCGGTGTGTGTCCCTGTCCATCCTGCGGCCCTGCAGAGAGCATCTCGTAAGTAACAGCGGACGTTCTACTTGTTCAAATACTGCGGCGAGTGAGGGTTTACGGACACCAAGACTACGCAAAAAAATAAATAAATAAAAAGCCCAGCAGAAGCGGGACCGGGCAGTTCGCGCTCTCCGACGGCCCCGCAGGAGCCCGCGAGCCCGGCCTGCCCAGGCTGGAGCGGAAGCAATTATTTCTCGGCTGGAGTGAGGGTGGCAGAAAGCCAGATGTCATGGTGCTGTGCCACTGAGAACAGTCCCATTTGGTGGCCGAATCAAGCAAAACCCTGATCTTTGCGCCACGGCTTCTGCCGCGGAGCTATGAGGAGCAAAGATGTTAGTGTTTCTCTGCTGACTGGAGGAGCCAGCCTGGGTGCGTGGGGCTCACCAGGGACTGCAGAGGCCACGGTCACCAGCAAGCAGACCACGAAAGTCGCTTGGACAGTATCACTGGATTGTCTCCCCCCACCCCCCCAGCGGCAAGGGCAACTTAGATCACAGGGCACAAATCCAAGCATATTGGAGTTACCACATCCACTCTTTTCTTGCGAGAACCGTGCCTAGATACTTGTGTTTGTGTTTCTTCTGAAGTCATTGCACTAATCAGGTTGTAATTGCCCTTTTCCAGCTCAATACCGTGAAAATTCTTCCCTCTGAAAAGAATGTGCTAGCAACCAGTGATAGCTGGGAGTGCCTTAGAGTCCGGTCTGTCTTTTCACTCATGAGAACGCATGCGTTCACTGAGGGAGCATTTAAAATCAGTCTCCTAATGAGGAAAGCAAAGAGAATGGGATTTAAGAGGAATAGAAAAGGGAGGCAGAAAGAAAGAAGGAATAGAGTGACGAAGGCAACTCAAGGAAGAAAAACAATATATAGAGTCACATATCTATAGTCTGTACATGCTGTCTGTGTGTGCATAGTGTGCATCTGTGTATGTGTGCATGTGTGTATATATGTGCATGTTCATGAGTGCATATATAGGTGTGTATATGTGTGTGTTTATGTGTGTGCATGTGTGCATAGGTGTGCATATGTGTGTTTGTGTGTGCACACACAGAGAGAAGTAACACGTGTGGGAATCCCCATGAGCACTCATCCCCATGCCGCCTCGCCCCCCACTCATAATTACGTAGCAGACAATTTCTGAAAGATGCCCCGAGATTTCCTTATTGCCTTGCGCTCCTTCACCATCTGCATCAGCAAAATGCATGGCGTTAGCGGTGCAGCTCATAGTTCAAGGTGATGAAGACATCAGTCCTCTATGCTGACGTCCTTCATGCATCACTGCGATTTCCTTGTAAGGAAAGTAACTTCAAGAAGAGACTTTGGTGAATCAAGTCAGCTTCCCGGTATAAACAACAGACTTAGAGGAATCTGTACCTCTTGTTTCATCCCACAACAATGGAAAGGAAAATCCTAGTTCTAGAGAACATTCAAATTAGCTGCTGGGTTGGTCTCTCCTGATAAAAGGAGCTACAGTGTCCTAGACCTGTGCTGAGCTCAGGCAGGAAGGGGCTAGAATAATGTGTAAGCGGGACTTACTGTTTAATCAGCATAGGCTGTTATTAGTTATAGTAATGTTTAGGTTGACCTCTATTTCAGTCTGCATAAAAATGGCATGCCATTAAAGGGCAATTATGCCAAAAAAAAGCCATTTAATTTTACCATTATGCATTTAGTAATTATGGATATAATTACAAGGGAAACATAAAGATATTTATAATATTCTTCACTTGAGAATTCACTTTATAAATTATTATCTTTGTCCAATGCAAAATCACACAGTCTCAAAAGCTTATTAGGAATTCATCCGAGTCACACTTTTTAGAAACACCTAACTTTGAAAATAATTCAAAACGATTTCTAAATAATCTCATTTGCCCCCTCATCACACCTGTGAACTCTTTATCTTCTCTTTTAGAGCAAAGAAAAATGCTCTCATCTTTATAGCCCTCAGAGTTTGCAAATTTTACTCACTTCTATTATCTAATTTTATCTTCTTTAATACCTGGGTGTTAGGCTGAAAAGGAATTGATATTTCCATTTCATAAAAGAGGAAAGCGAGGCTGTGTTTGTCCAAGGGCTCCCTGCAAAGGTCAGGACTAGAAATTGGCAGGTTCCCATTCAGAAGGTGGGCCCCCATTTCCAAGATCAAAGTTTTTCCCCTTCAAATCACCAGACACAACAAGGTACAGGACTTGCCCAAGACAAGTGGCAGACAGAGAAGACAGAAGACAACTTGGACTTTCAAACCTAAGAGTGCATAACAATCACTGGGTTTTTACAAAAAAGCAAATGGCCAAACCTTATCCCCAGGAAGTCCTCAGCAGGTCCGGCTGGGGTCTAGGCCTCTGCTCATTAACATGATCTAGTCATTTCTGTGGCTGAGTACTGCAGGCTGCACTCTGAAAGACAAAGGCCTGATTTAGGACTTGGAGAGCAGGCTGACTGCACTCTCTACCAGGCTTACTACACAGGGGCAAGAGCGCTTGGGAGAGCTCATCTAGCATCTCTGCAGCTGTCCAGCCATCCATCCATCAAAAAGGCAATACTACCGTTATATATCACAAGCATATACTTTCTATAAAATAAATATGATTCAATGTATTAATACAATTTTATATTTAATAGAAATGTTTTATAGTTTACAGAAACATTTGTATGTATAAATGTAATATATTACACTTGTGTATAATCAATATACCTATATATTTAACATTTTAATACATTTAATACTGTATATTTTTCACATACATTTCTTGAAAGCAGGTACGTTTTTTTTGTTTTCCAGGAACATGAGCTAACAGTATCCTAGCACTATGCTCTTTGTACTTTGCATGATATAGAAATGTTTTAGTATTCGGGGGGCCTCCCTGGTGGCGCAGCAGTTGAGCACTGCGCTGTAGAGCTGCTGGCAGCGCCCGGCCGGGGAGAATCCCACGTGGTGCAGCAGACCTCTCCTGCCTCGCCCGCTGCTCCCCTCAGCAGTGTGTTTCTGATCTGCCTGTTCTGCTCCCCGCTCTGTCTCTGGTGAAGCCTCTCGCTGCCCCACGCCTCTGGCCTGCATCCCAGCTTGTATGCATAAAAAAATAAATCTTTAAAAAAAATTAAAAAGAAAAGAAAGTGTGCTGGACTTGGAACCAAAAGATCTGGACTCACACTGCCTTGTTTGTCAAATGCACAAACTTGAACAAGCCACTTTTACTCCTGAATCTCATTTAATAAATGGGGGTTTTAAGCAGGTTTATCCCATGCTGAGTGATTGAAATAGCGCGGAGTCTCTGGTAAGAGTCCATGTTCAGTAAATGCTCCGCAACGCTGGTTTTCATCCTAGAATTCTAATGATTAAGAAATGACCTGCCAGGAGTAGAGAGGGAAAGATGAATTTCCAAGCTAGACTTTTTCTGAAAACATCAGAAAGTAAGATATTAGTATCCCTTGCTTATGAAATAAAGTTGGTGTGATATTGTTGCATTTTCTGGAAATTTGTGAACAATCTCATGTTTTTATTTTTTAAGGAATTCTCTGGGTGGGAACTGAAAGAAGATCTCCCTGTTACCAGATATAGCACCTTAAATGGCAACGATCAGGTCACTAGTACTCACTGTCACCCCCTGAGAAGCTTATCATCATCTGTGTGTGTGCACGCACGCGTGTGCAAGGGTGAATAAGCGTGTGTTTTAGAGAGATGGGAGGGTGAGGAAAGACGACATCAGCATGCCTACCTGCAAAGCCTGCAGAGAAAAGATAAAGAAAAGGACTGTTTGCATAGAGGTAAAAGAAAAAAGGAATTTAGAAGGAAATTTGGAAGCTTTTATAAATGGTGGCCGAGGGCTACTTGATACAGACTGTTTTTAATGGCGCTTCATGGAACAGTAAAATACCCTTCTCTTTAATATAACGAAGAGTTGGTTGGTCCTGGTGTGTCAAAATGCTGAGGTTTGCTCCTCCAAAGGTGGTGAGACCAGAGTGTGTCACATTCGGGTTATAGGAGCTAAGAGTAAGTGCTGTTTGCTCCAGGCAACCCACAGAAGCCAAGCTCACGTCCCTTTTATATCAGCTCTTTTGAGTTTTAACTTCTTCAACAGGGAAATAAAAAGTACTAAATCACCCACCCTTCCCAGGCCTTCCTCCACTTTCCACACAGCACAAATCTCAAGACACCATGATATTAGACCAGCGGATCCCCAGAGAGACCAGGCTAGTCAGAGAACACAATCAAAGTTTTCACATAAAATATGCTGGATGTCAAGGAAAGTCTAAATAAAATGAGAGGCGGTGGGGGAGACTCAGTGGAAGGGAGGCAAGGCGGCTTTGAGATTTTGCACTTACTGTTTTTCTTCTCTTTGAAGTAACAGTTCATAACACCCTGTGGATTTCAGGAGTTCAGTGCCTCACCTCAGCAGCCTTGGAGCTCACGCCATGCCCACCACCAAATGTCCAGCCACCAATGCCAGCAACCTAGTCCCACCCCCTCCTTCCCCTCTCGTAACCGCCATTTTGTTGTCAGAGTCTAAGGCTTTTTTGGCTTTGTTTGTTCAATGTCTCATAGTCCACAGATGAATAAAATCATACAGTGTTTGTCTTTCCCCTTCTGACTTATTTTGCTCAATATAATCCTCTCAAGGTCCACCTAAGTTGTTGCAAAAGGCAGGATTTTACTTTTTCATGGCTGAGTAGTTATATTGTAATATATTGTATTATATATGTATATAATTGTATATACACTTATATACAATATTATATATTGTATTGTAATGTTTTAGACTTATATTTTAATATTGACACTGTATACATTATGTAATATATATTATTATATATATTGTAATATTTTATTCAAGTGTCAACCTAATACTCAAGCTATTTACTTTGGAGTCTGAATATTTTGTTAAAGAAACAATGAGCAGTTCATGCTCTTTAAAATACTGAAAAGAGAAATGCAATAAGTATTTACGAAAACTACATTTATGCTTGTGTGGACCAATGTTAACATGATAAATACAATAAATGCAAATCAAGGACACCTGCATATTCATAGGCCCGTGGTCAATCTGAGTATCTGAGTGAACATTCTAGATTTTTTAAAAACACCCGAGACTAGATCTAGGACAGTTACATCAGACCTGAACAGGGACAAGAACTTTTTGAAAGTACATTTACTGTGTCATCCATGAGAACTTTCCCCTTTTCACAACCGGGCAGGTAAAGTTCTGCATGTCAGCTTTGCATTTCAAGAAAGATATTCCTTAGGATGGCATTGCTAGCTTTGTGATCATTTAAACCAACTTGAACAAAATCAGATTTCTTTAAAAAACATATTTAAATTCAGTTTTTCCAGGAATTCTTATTTCCCCAGCAGTCTTAATCCATTAGCTCAAATCAATGATAACTTCTTTTCCTTTTATTAAAGATTTATTTATTTATGCATACAAGCTGGGGTACAGGCCAGAGGTGTGGGGCGGCGAGAGGGTTCACCAGAGACAGAGCGGGGAGCAGAACAGGCAGATCGACGGAAACACACTGCTGAGGGGAGCAGCGGGCGAGGCAGGAGAGGTCTGCAGCGCCATGTGGGATTCTCCCTGGCCGGCGTCCAACTCATGCCGCTGCCAACAGCTCCACAGCGCAGCGCCTAATCGCTGCGCCACCAGGAAGGCCCTCTTCTTTTCCTTTGATTCATTTATTTATTTACAAAATTGAACTATGTGTTGTTCACCTCTCCTTGCATCTGCCAAAGCCACGATGATGTCCCAAGCAGTGGGGTGCGTGACAGCCGACCTGAAGACAGCGAGGGCGGCTCCTGCTGTCCCGGAGAATAAGAACCAGCTCTGAGCTCTGCTGCCGTGCGCTGCTGAGACTGGGGCATCGGTGAGGATCGCGCAGCCTCTGCGGCTGATGGGACGAAGTCAGCGCCCAGCCTGTCAGCCACCGGCCCTGCTCTCCCCCTTCTCTGAGTTCTTCCTCCCAAGGCTTCCTCCCACTCATCTATGGCTCTGGGAAAGCGGAGCTATGTGGGCCCATCCTAGAGGCAATTCGTTAGAGTCTTATGAAAACCTTCAAATGGGAAACTGAATGGTCTTGCATCCTTCATCCTCAAGCTGAATGCAGCGGGTTGGGGGATTTCGAGAGCAGGGTCACGTCAGGGTGCGCAGGCCAGCGGGACGGAAGTCCCCGAGCCCGGGCCACGGCCACGTCCGCAACTCCTGCTTCAACACCCCTCCTCTGCCATGAAAACAACACCGCCCCTCTGTATTTCATGCATGTTTTCTCAGTTCAATCAGGACATCCTTCTGAATGGAACAATCCCAACGTCCTTGAGCATAGGAGTTACCAAGCTTGGTTATCTTCCAGAAGTTTCCTCTGCTGTTTAAAGAGGCCAAGAGGGTCGAAGTCCACTAGGGTGGGCCCTGCCTGCTCCTCACACCCACCCCAGCACAGGCAACCCAGCCCCCCGGCGGGGTGCCCCATATGAAATCCGGGGTTACAGCCCCACCCACCACCAGCACTTGCCAGCAGAAATATTGTGACTGTGAGTCATGCCGCTCGGTCCTGACCAGGCTCTAGATTTCGCTGGTGATATTTTTATGGCTTATTCTGAAGTGGAGGAGGAGGGAGGAGAGGACCCCGATGGGCAGGAACTGTGGGTAACTGGGCTTTCCTGGGCTGCGGCCAGCAGCAGGCCCGAGACACGACTTTGCAGCCTTACAGCGAAGGATGACGACCCCGCTCGCCACCTCAGTGACGATCCACAAAGTCTGAACCACGTCACCGATCATGTGCCTTTCTATACCAGCTTTATTTCTGCTGGTAAATAACAATCCGTTTAATTACAGAAATAAATCTGCTATGCCATCACCATGAACTTGAAAGTGATAAAAATGTTTAATAAAATCAGCTCCAGAAATAGAGAACTCAATTAGATGCCGTTCGTCCGCCACGAGTTGTTGGACTTTGGTTCTTTTAGACCTGCTGACCCTCTCCCTGCCGCCGAGGGGTCATCGTGGCTGGCCTTCTTGTAGAGCAGTCACCTCCCCCAGGTGGCTTTGTCATAAGCCTTTCGTTTCTTGTTCGTCTCTGGCTCTCTGTCAGGCAGCGTGAACTCTTGGGTGGATTGTATATTCTATTCTCTTTCTCTCACCATTTTTTCCCCTCTTTTTTTTTTGCTATGCTTTTCTCGTCCTAGAAAAGGTAATTTCACACATACTGAATTACTGCAATTTAGGTCAGAGAGACCAGGCACCATGAAAATAAGATCTTTATTTAGAAAAAAAAAGTTTCTGATCTATTTCTCCGTTAAGCATGTGAACATCGCACCTTCTCTGTGTTGGGATATGGTGAAGAAGACATTTTTAAAGCACCCTTGACAAAAGCCCCGAGAACAGTCACGCACACTGCAGCTGTTCAGGGCACTTGCGTCCACGCCACTGGAGCGAGGGCTGGCCGGGAACCTTCTCTGGATTGCAGGTGCTCCCGCTGTGACTTGGGCCAACCAGATCGAAACTTCTGCCTTTCTGTCCTCCAGTTACATGGTGGTTCTGGTCCGGGCAAAGGATTATTTTGGAAGGTTAAAGCTTCTGCATTTGTTAATAAATAGCCATGCACGTTATACTCCAGGACGTTCCAAGAGCTTTGCAAAGATGATAGCACCTTAGCCAGCCTACCAATTCCATGTCATACATGAAGAAATGAAGATTTTCAGATCTCAAAGACCTGAACAAACCACAAAGCTCCAACGTGCTTCTTGTCGGCCCTACACCCTCAAGACTGGACAGCGACACTTCTGCCTCCAGGGCCAACCCTTCTGTCCACCTCCACCCCCGTCACCAAAGGACCAGAGAGTGACTGAGCTCGGGCTGACAGCCACTGCCAAAGGCCTTCAGTGGACAAAATGCCACATCAGACGCCCCGGAACAGACACCAGGAATGAGAAGAAATGCACAATGACAGTCAGTCAGTCCTGCCTGTGTCCCAAGTCTCCAGAGAAACAAAGTAGAGCAAGAAAGTCGTTTTCTTCTTTTTCACTGACAACCTGGTCCAGCCAACGATTTACCCTTTACCCAAGAATGACAGTTCGCCAACTGTAAGATGAGATGGCATGTTCTGGTTTTTTAAATTTATTTATTACTACATTTTCATCATAACTTTCTACCAGTTGCCTCAAGCTTCCATCAAGGACTTACAGCACATGAGTCTCCCTGAGATAGTTCGAAGAGTAAAATCTCTATAGGGTGGGCAAAAACAAGTTGTAAAGAAGAAAACAGATCCAGAGTTAAACTCATGGTTCTGTTGCCCGTGTGAAGGCAGAGCTGTTTTCACAGGTGTCTGAACAGAAACTGAGTCCCTGAAACCTGAGCTTGGAGTTGATTCTGGTGCAGCTCTAACTTAAGCTAAATGAGGAAACTCTTCCTCAAAAGGCAGCCTTAACACTTTGTGGTCTGCTCACGTATTAGTACGTGTTTTTGTCACCAGTATCAGGTGGCCGCTCACGTATTAATACGTGTTCATCTAGTCTCCGGTTTTTCACGCCACGGTGGATTGATTTGGAACTATGAGGAGCTATTTCTTGGGTCGTCCTCAGTCTAGAAGCTTTACACATTGTTTTGGTGAAAGTGGAAGGTGTTTTAGGAGAGATATTACAGTTTTTTTTAATATCCAGTCGTTCAGGAGTTGTGTGTGTTTTATTGAATGCTTCTACCATTCATGCGGTGGCACAGACAATGGCCAGCCCCAGGGCTGGTAAATTGAAAGGGCACCGGCACACAAAGTGCTAGGCTCTGGGGACTCTGGGACACAAACTTCCTGGCCTTTCCACAAGGGCCACCAGAGCAGTGAGACAGACATTAGTCACATTAACAGACTACAAGGTGAGCACTGGGGCTGCCACCCCAGCCAGTGGGGGCGTGAGGAGCTGCTGAGAGAAGAAGAGAATCCCCTGTGTAGCTGCCTCATCTGAACTGTTTCTCCTGCATTGCAGACCATCATTTCACCAACGAGGCGGTGAGGTCCCTTTCTCATTTTGAAGAGAGAGAGAGAGGTACTTTGGATGTAATGTTTTTGATCTGTTTGTGAGATTTCCCGTGGCTGGAATCTCCAACCCTGGGTCAAAGCGCCCTGCCCTGCCTGCTTCAGGTACTTTAATCCCTCAGTCTGACTAATGTCAATGAAAATATGTATTTACTTCTTTTTAAAGATTTATTTATTTATGCATACAAGAGCTGGGGTGCATTTATTTATGCATACAAGAGCTGTGGGGGATGAGAGGACTCATCACAGACAGAGTGGGGAGCAGAAAAGGTGGATCCTCTGAAATCCATTGCTGAGGAGAGCAGCGCGGAGGCAGGAGAGGGCTGCAGCGCCATGTGGGAAGCTCCCCGGCCGGGGATCAAACTTGTGCTGCAGTGGCTGCTGATAACTTCATAGTGCTGAGACTATGCCCCTTGTACCACCAGGGGTAATTCCATTTCACATATACAAGCAAAACAAAAAGTAACTCTCTATTTCACCAGTGACCTCAATTCAAGCATGCTTTATAGCATATAAGAAAATTTTCAAATAAGATCTCTGACAACTTAGCTCTTGAAACCAGTATGTAGCATACGTTCAGTGTCTCAAGTAAGTCTGAAACTAACCCAAGAATGCCTTAAGTATATTTTAAATCTAGGGATACCATTAGGGTATCCAAATCCTAGAGCAATAATAAGTAAATAAATGTAAATTTCATCACACAGTTAAAGTCTGCTTCCTGTCAAACCCACTCAGCTATATCATGTATTCACTGTAGAGTAGTGAAATAAGGGAGACGACATCATTGGCCTTTAATTAAGGGGTGCCCCGACCCTAGTGGGAGGCGGGCAGCTCCTTGAGGAGAGGCAGGAATGGCACTGCCCTCTCGCTAACATGTGACGAGACCCTTAGAAGCCTGGCAGTGAGATCCGGCATCGGTGTGGGACTCTTCTCCAAAACAGAGACTTAAAAAAGGATGATAATAAAGTGATAAAGAAAAAGAGGGGAGGAAGCACAATGGTTTTGGTACTAGAATACAGGTGAGTTGGTGGTGGGTGCACTATGGTGCTAACGTCTGATGAGGGAGTCTCAATATCACCACAATTTAAAATAAAATAGGGCCTCGCTGGTGGTGCAACAGGTTAACCGCAGCGCTGTGGAGCTGTCGGCAGCTGCAGTATGAGTTCGATCTATGGCCAGGGAGATTCCCACATGGCACGGCAGACCTCTCCTGCCTCCCCGCTGCTCCCCTCAGCAGTGTGTTTCCGTCGATCTGCCTGTTCTGCTCCCCACTCTGTCTCTGGTGAACCCTCTCGCCGCCCCACGCCTCTGGCCTGCATCCCAGCCCTTGTATGCATAAATAAATACAATCTTTAAAAAATATAAAATAAACAAAAATAAAGGAAAGTATAAAAATAAATAAAATTGATAAAAAATTAAAACGACTTTCATACATAAAAAGGAAACAAAGAGATAAAGAAAGTAGATTCCCCAATTTCAAACTTGGAGAAGATGTCAACACACTGGAAGAATCCAAGAAACAGCGGAAGGTGGTGTGAGAACCTTGCCCACGGCAGTCTGTTCTTCCATTCTCAAGTTTGAGGGGTTTCCACCTACCATGAAGCTCAGACAAATGCTTTCTCTGTTCTCATTAAAATAAAAAATAATTATAGATGACAGAGGAGAAATTCACAATCTACAGTGGACACTAAATGGCACGATTCAGGTTGTATTTTTCAGCTCGGGAGGGTTCGCTAAGGTCTTATTGGACAAGGACACATCAGGCTGCTGTGGACAAAGGCTAAGATGTTCCCCCTATGGCTTCTGCAAACAGCGGTTGAAGGGCAGTCTTCCCCGTACCCCAGCATTAATCAGAAATTACTGTTTGATGTTTGTGGCAGCTTTAGATAGGGACACTAAATCTTTTACATTCGTGATTCGATGTCAAACATTCCTGTTGATTATTTTAATCACATCACACACAGAAGTACTTCAGGCATCCGATATTTCCCAGGAGGCACAGCCTCAATTGCTACCTCTAATCCTTTCAGAGCACCCTCTTCTGCTGCCGTCATTCGTTAAACATGGCTCTGGCCTCCTTCTTCGGCGGCTGTTCCCCCAGAAGCTGCCCGGCCGCCTGTCATCATATTGTTTCCTTCATCACATCCACACCGGGTCATCGTCAATTATTTTCCTTCTTCAGAACTATTTTCCTCTCTTATAATATTCTTTAATGACTTGATAAATCTTTACAATCAAATTCCACCTCATTTATTCAAATTACTACTCTTCAAAGGCACCACCAATCTTTCTTTGTATCATCTCCTCCTCCCTCAAAGGAGCTTAAGTCTCCAACATCAACTGTGCGGAGACAAAAGTAAATGTCCAGATTTAAGAGCAAAACTTTAAGTTAGGGTCCAAGTCTGACACCAGAGATCAGCCTGGGAAACAAGGGTGATACTTCATATGCGTTTATTTCATTCCCCAAATGGACCCATCCACCCACCGGATGTTTATTCAGTACCAGGGTTGTCAGCGCTGTTCTGGGCACTCAGCGGACAAAGTAGAAGTGCCATTTTTGGCAGACTGGGTTTTTGGTATGGCCGCCCCCACATGCTGTTCTTGTCCTGTCTCTGCCTCTCCTCCTGTGGAGAAAGGAGGGTGTGAGGGCCTCCCCGGTGGTGCAGCAGTTAAGCGCTGTACTGTGGAGCTGTCGGCAGCGGCGATGCGAGTTCGATACCAGGCCGGGGAGAATCCCACATGGTGCGGCAGACCTCTCCTGCCTCGCCCGCTGCTCCCCTCAGCAGTGTATTTCTGTCCCTCTGCCTGTTCTGCTCCCCGCTCTGTCTCTGGGGAACCCTCTCGCTGCCCCACACCTCTGGCCATTGCCCCAGCTTGTATGCATAAGTAAATAAATCTTAAAAAAAAATTCACAACCCTTCATGAAAGAGAGAAGATGATACAGACTCGCATTAACATCAGGAGACAGCTGGTGTTCTCACACAGTCCATCGTGCCCGGGTCAGCGGGTAAGGCCACAGAATGCGCCCCAGGAAGGCACATTCCCAACGGAAACCACCCCTCTGAGGGAATTACAAAGGCCTGCTCCCTCCTCATGGCCTTCACTGCCACTGTCTGGGCGCTCGAGGCAGGAATTTAGGTCCCGCCAGAGCTGCATGAGCTAAGGCCCAGGCCCAGGACGTCAGGAGTGGAACCTCAGACTCACATTCTAATCCCTTTGGCCAGAACAGTTTTCCTGACATTGTATTCTGCCGTGACCTACCCATCCCACCGTAGGAAGCTTTCATTCTAAAGTCCGGTTCCTGACACTAATAATAAGGGCACTGCTGCCATTACGGCTGCCGCTGGGAGTGACACAAGTATTGATCAGTTGCTAATTACTGACTGTCTTGCCGAGCGCCGTGCATGCATTTTCTTCTCCAACAGCGGCCACACAGGGTGACGCCGCAGAGACCGGGCAGTGGAGGCGCCAGTCCGGGCCACAGCCTGGGAGCTGGCTGCTGGGCTGGACAGAGATGGCCGCGTCCCACAGCCACACTCTGGGCCACGGCAGACACCGCGCTCTTGGTGCAGCACCAAAGCCCATTCTCGCGCGCCCTAACTGCCCAGCCACCAGGGGGCGCCCCTGAGGGCGAGAGCCAAACCTTAGTCACCATGTCGTCTGCCCAACCGTGCGTGCCGTGCTCCGGAATGTAAGCCGGGTGGTGAGTTCCTGCTCGCCAGCCTCTGCCCATCAGGAGAGAGGGGGGCCCATCGAAGGTCGGCTATGTCCCTTCCAACTGCGTTCTGTGATGCTGTGACCTGCGCTACCTTGAGGTGATGCAGGAACTGGATTTTCAGAGTTCCTTCTCCCACCCTGGAAACTAACCCCGGTTTCCTTGGGCGGCCGAGCCGGCTTCCCGTCTGCCTGCCGCGCATTCCCAGGGCCACCTGCGAGGACTGGATCTGGCCCACGAGCTGGGTCTTTGGGTGGCGCCCAGCGGGAAGGGGGAGATCCTCAAGGCCCCGGAATGGGAACGCTCAGCCGAGGCAGCCGGCACAGGGTGGGCGCGCCACGGGCGTCCTCTGCGTCTCTTCGGTCCTCGGGACACCCCCTCCTCAGCCCGAGAGCTATGGGGAGCAGGAGAGGGAGGCTGACGCGCTGCCCAAGGAGGCAAGAGGACTCGACCTGTGCGCCCTCGTCCTGTGCGCCCTCGTCCTGTGCGCCCTCGTCCTGTGCGCCCTCGACCTGGGCCGTGCACACGCACGAGCCGGGAGTGCCGACTCGGGACACGACCCCGCTCTGCTACTGAGTCTCATGTAGCTTTTTGGTTTTAAATGGGGGACGAGAAAGGGGGAGTTAAGTTCCCAGCCGAGCACACTCGCTCGGCGCCTCTCGGCCTTGCGCGCACCCGACGCAGAGTGGAGCTGTCCCAGATTCTCTGCTCCATTTAGGTGTCAGAGTCATCCCATCAAAGTCATTTTTTGGCTCAGAAATGCCCATGTTTTTCCCTTCTGCAATCTCCTGACTACTCTCCCATATAATTTTCCTGAACTTCCTGGGTGGTTCGATTTTCCTATTTCCTCGGCAACGACATTGTTCTCTCCAGGACACAGAGCGCGTCCTCCCTTCCTTTCTTGATATTCTCATCATGTCGGCTGCACAGTGAGTCAGCCCCTCACTCACGCATGAGGTAAGATTCCTCCAGGGAGAGGAAACTACCTCAAGCAGTAGGAGCCATTTTTGATGAAAGGGTTAAGCAAGGGCCACTCGCCACGCAGGCGCGAGGCAGTTCCCGGGCCTCCCCGGGTGTGAGGGGACAGGCCTGCCGGGTCCCCCGCAACTCTGCTCGCCACGAGTCTCTCTGCCACGGGAAACACGTGGATTTGGGCGCCGTGGTCTGGAGCGCACGTGCTCCCCCCTGAGCCTCTGGCGGTGACTTCCTGGGGGCTGCTCCAGCCCACCTCCCACACCCGGCCGTTGGCACACCTGTGACAGACATAAGCGACCGCGCAGGACCGGCCAGGAGGATTCGTGCTCTGGGCGCCCGACTGGCTGTCCCCGCTAAACCCCTCCAAGGGCACGTGGAGGGCCAGCACACTCGGCCTCTGCTACTGGCCACCCCTCCTCCGGCCCCACCTCTGTCCTTTGACAGCAGCATCCAGAGCCGACTTCGTCCCGCCGACCCCACGGCCGAGGGCCCTGAGATCGCACAGACTCAGAGTCTTCCCTCGAGATGACGCTGGCCCGGCCACCGGGAATCACGCAGGCTCGGCGTGGCCCAGAGATACAGAGAAACCGGGAGGCCAGTTCCCGCGGTCCTAGGTCTTGGGTCTCCATCAGCCTCACGGCATGGCGACACCAGGCTGCTGCTTCTCTGGGTCTTTCACGTCTGGCACAGTCTGGCTGCTCCCCGCTGCCCGAGAAGATTTAGGCCCCGTTTCCTCTCTCGTACGCCTGTCACGCAACATTACAGATTCTTTGCTCCGCGGTATAGAATCCTTACTCCTGGCCTCCTTCCCTTCTTCCCTTTCCTTCTTCCCTCCCTCCCTCCTCCCTTCTATTCATTCAGCACTTGTGGGGAGCCTGTAATGAACCAGGGGATGCTGCTGAAACTGGAGCAGGCTTTCTCAACACAAGAGATGAGATTCCTAGTAATTGCATTTCAGGAAATGAAGGAAAGGTAGCCCCGGGGGTGGAAATAGGACGAAACCACACACAGGGTACCTGTTAGTGGGGCCCAGTTCCCCAGAGCGAGCCGCTGTCCAGGGCCACGGAGGGCGGGCTGGGGCACGGGCTACTCAGACTCGGGTTTGAGCTGAGCCGTGATGGAAAGAAGCTCCTGCTGAGCAGGGCGTGCGCGGAGGTGCCAGGACGGGGACAGCTCACTCTGCGGCTGGGAAGGCTGCTCTGTCCCAAGGCCCAAAATAACAGGGCCTTGTGACAGTATAAATACGGCGACAGCAAACTGGAGAGCAAGGAGGTGGCGCTGTGTCTCACCAGCGTTACAGAAGACGAAACACGGCAAGTGGGCAGAGGAGCTGGTCACTGAGCTGCGTCTCCCTGCGTGGCACACAGGACGGAACTGAGCTCGCGCACTAGATATGAGCTGGGGTCCCGTGAGAAGGAGCTGAGCCCCTCATGCAACCAGCTGGTTCTAGAGCCTATCTCAGCCCTTCCTTCCCTGCCTTCTTCCTAAGAAACTCGTTTTGATGGCCCCAAACACGAGCACCTTCTATAAAGTAATGGGCACGAATGCGCACGTGTAGCCACAGGTACGAAATCGTGTGGGATTGTGGAACGTGTAGCAGGCAGATGGCCAAATGCCGCTCATCGAAAATGGGCAGGTCTTGGGAGAGTTCTACAGAATGAAGCGTGACGTGTTCATACAATAAAATGAAAATGATCCAAGTCTCGTCCCAAAGAAGAAGGTGAGTGAATTCCACACATTCAGACCTAGTGACAGAGAAAAGACCTGGAAGCTTCCAGATGATTATGAGCCCATTTAGTTGAACTGGAAAATGACTGAAAAAACACCTCTTTGGGATGAATGGAAATGCAGTAAATCTGCAGGGAAAAGCGAGGTGGGAGTCAGGGCTATGAGGAAGGACCGGGGGAGGGGAGAGCCGAGAACTTGGGCTGGGTCATGAATTTCTTGACCTAAGAGGCACACACGGGCGTGCTTTTTGTGCTTTTTGTGATAAATCACTGACCTACATATATTTTTAGGGAAAACTCATCTGCGTGGATGCTAAATTTCACAATTAAAAAAATATTTAAAAATAGAGAATAGCATAGTTGCTGGCACACATTAAATATTCCATTTATTAAAGCAGATGGTATTAATAGTTTGGGAAAGACATTTCTCCTCATCTGTGAAAGGAAGGAACAAGTGAATGTTTCCAAATTGCTTTAACAGCTCAAAGGGAAAAAAATACACTTGTCTTACAAAACAGTTTGTTTAACCTACTGAGCTTTTAGTCTTCTCTGGATCGAGAGGATATCATGAAATCCAGACTTCCCCTCACCCAGTCTGACTTGGGGAGGGACGGCAGTGATGGCGAAGCCAGACATTTGTCAGCGTTAACGTCACTTAGACCTGACAGAGCCACATGCTCTACGGCCACCTGACTGTGGTGTGCGTTTCTAAGTCTACAACGAATGGTTCACTGCAACGCTTCGAACTGCGCCTATTGATCCCACCCAAGCAGCAACTGAGTGGGTCAGGCCCATGCCAGCCTTGGATCCGCTGAGGCCTCCAGCCTGTGGCTACAGCCCAGCACCCGCCAAGAGGGTCTGTGGATCTACTGACCACAGTTACCCTTGCTGGGGGCATGGCCCTGGGGTAATACAGCATATTAGCTGCTGCTGTGGACACACCCAAGTTCCCAGGGGTTAAGAACAGTCTTACTGGTGAGGCTGGAGAGGCGGCCGCCCGCGTGGGAAACCTGGGCTCCAGGCTGAGAGCTTCTCTCAGCTGTCAGCAGGGGCAGAAAGAGACACAGGGGAGGCCGGACAGGGGGTCTCGAGGGACAGCCTGGCAGGGCAGATGTGACTTGCGCCAGTGCCCCTGTGCTGAGGCAGGCCGGCGACATGGTGCCCCCTGGCGGCGATGGGCGGGACGGCAGGCTTGTCGGGGGGTGCCCTCTGGCAAGACCCCAGAAGGTGCGCCTGCTGCCTGGCGGGGGATTGGAGACCAGCCTGGACACGCAGTCCACGCGCCCTTCAGCAGCCCTCCACGCAGCCACCCTCTCGAGAGAGACTGAGGCTGAGGGGCGGGCGGCTTGGGCCTGGGAGGTCGCAGCCCCCGTTTCCGAGCCGCCCGCGCCCGCCCCCTGAGTGGTCACTCTGGAGAGACCAGCGAGGACGCACGTTTCCGTCTCCGCTCAGTCCTGAGGGCCTGCTGGAGGGAGGGCGAGGCCCTTGCTCGGAACTTTCGAGAGGAAGTCTCCAAACATTCGCCATTTCAAGCAGCGAACAATCCTGCCCTTACCGAGCGCAGGGGAAATTCGAAGCAACACCCCAAGTCCTGGACGCACCCCCACAAAGGGACCCTTCACACTGAAATCTTACTTTGCTAAAGCAAACAACGTCCTTCCGCTACTGCCTTTCCCGGGGGCCTGGCCTGCGTGTTCTCGCGCGGGAAAGTAAGCGGCAGCCGCGCGGGCCTCGGGCCCGAGGCCGGGCTCCCTGCGCTGGACACGGCGGGCCTCGGGCTCCGGGCTGCGAAGGCGCGCTCAGGACCCCGACGCCGACCCCGTCCGTCCCGGCGCCCGCCTCTGCCCACAGCCCCTGCGGGGTCAGAGGCGCGAGGCCCGAATCCTCAGGACAGGGCCGGGGCTGTGCGGGCCGCGCCGCCGACAGACGCGCGTGGGGCAGCCGCCGCGACGCCCCCACGGCCCGGGCAGCCCCGGGCTCCCGCTTGAGGGCCAAGGCCCGGGACGGCGGCCCAGCCGCGCCGTGCGAGGAGAGAGCAGGACAGCGGGGCCCCGTGCCGCAGGGCGGTGGCAGGGCTGGCCCGGGGCGCGTCCCTCTGTCCGCCTCGGGCCTGCGAGGGGCTGGGGCCGCTTCCACCAGGCCACAGCGCGGGAGGGGTCCGGCAGGGCTCCCCGAGGGCCCCGCGGGGTCACGCGCTCAGGCCTGCTCGGCGCGGCCCCGTCGGCCTTTGCTCTCAAACCAGCAGACCCAGGCCCAGGCGCGAAGGCGGCCGGAGCCCCCGCGCTCGGCGTCTTAGCCTGAAAGAGCTGCTCAGGGAGGACATATTTTATCCTAATTATTTTTGACAGGAATTAGGTCAGATTAATTAGTTTAAAATTCAGCTGAGCAACAGCGTCTTTGCTAATTACTTCAGGGTGTATACATAATTCATTTACAAGAGGGAAGGAAAGGAAGGGCCGGGGGAGGGGCCAGCGCTGACCCCTGCCAGGGCCGTCCTGGAGAGAGGACCTCGGGCCCACGAGGAGCCGTGGGGAGCAGAGAGGGGCTGGAGGCTTCATTCAGGGCGAGGACCAGGAATTATTCCTATCAGGAGGCATATTTATATAGTTCCATGTTCAAAGCATCTGCATTAAAATATTTAAAGAATCAAAGACACTTTTAAAACATTATGTGGATTATAAATGTCAGAGAAAGAGGAAGAGAGTGAGTGGTTACGAAGCAGGGTTTTGGAGAAGGGCTTTTCCCAGCTCAAGCCTTGCCCAGCCCATGGCCCGGCCTGCATCCTCTGGCTTCAGGTTGTTGCTATTAGGCTAACGGCAGCATTGAGCACCTAGTTCCTGGGGGGCGGGCATGGGGATTGGATGGGAAAACACAGATTCAGGTACCACAGCGCCTGGCACAGAGTTAGTATTGAATGTGGGCTGCCTATTATCACCTCTATGAAAGCCAACTAGATCAATGTTTGTTGTAATAGTTACACCTTTAAGTTTGTTCCAAAATTACCTTTAAAATGAATGCTACTTTTTGATTTGGATTGCATTAGAAAGGTCCCTTTAAATTTAGGTTCAGTTTGCAACAGGGGATAAAACGGATTAAGATACTTTAGTAGATGAAATATCTGCTGATGCTAAACCTTCAGAAGTGTGGAGGGCACGTAAGATAAGGAAGAGAGTTACGTCCAGCCCCCAATGTCTGAGCTTGTCCCACTCGGGTCTAAGGGAGTGTTTATAATGTGCGATTTTTACAGAAGCCCAAATGAAGAGTTTCATGTGTAATTTTCTAACGTTAAGTGCTTGCTCACAGGTTTATATGAAGACATGAGACAAGCAAACTATTCCCCCGCTAGGTCTCTGCCAGCTTGCTAATTCTAGGCTAACTCCCGGTGGGCCTGAGGACACACGAGGGCACTTCCACACATGGCATGTGAAGGCAGGTCACTAACCCTGAGCTCAGTCTCTCCTATGAAGGTCCACTTTGATTTTTCTTTCCAATACCAGAATATATTTACAACTCCACAGTTAGACGGAATAGAAGGCACTGAGATTGATGACACCGAAGGAAATTATAAAAATATTTCCAAATGTAGACCCAGGTTGGAAATTCAACCGGTAACCCCATCTGTGTCGGTGCATCTAGCCTGTTGCCTGTCGCCTGTCGCCTGTCATCCGTGTCGGCTTCCTGCTGCTACTTGCTACCTTAATTTACACATCTTTTGCCTCCCAGAGTAACCTGGCGCCGAGGAGTCCCAGCTGCCCAGGGCTGCGAGGTGGCAGTCAGGAGGTGGCCGTCAGATCCGGCCACGAAGACACTTTCTCATCTCCATGCAGGAGCTACCGCGCGTGGGGCGCCGTGAGGGCCGCTCAGCGTCCTGCCTGCCCTGCCCTCTCATGCCCGCTCTTCACGTGGCACATGCTCTGCCCAGGAAAGATCTTTCTCTTAAGAGCTACAAAACACCCCCCGAAACGAGCAGCCTAACCACGGGCTAAGCCCTTAACAAACTTAGTCTGCAGCATTACCAGGAGCTAACGAGACAAAGTGCATGTCATTTAAGCTGCATGGATGCAATGTCAAAAATGTTTTGATAGTCTCCCCGGGGACCTAGGGGTTGAGTCTCAGCACTACTACCACTGCGGCCTGAGCTTGGCGAGCGAGGGAGCTGACCCACACGGCGCAGCAGACCTCTCCTGCCTCGCCCGCTGCTCCCCTCAGCTGTGTGTTTCCACTGATCCGCCTGCTCTGCTCCCCACTCTGTCTCTGGTGAACCCTCTCGCCGCCCCACGCCCCTGGTCTGTACCCCAGTTTGTATGCAGAAATAAATAAATCTTAAAAAACAAGATTTATTCAAATATAAATAAATAAATCTTTTTTAAAAAATTACAGAAAGTAGAATGTAGCAAATATCCTGCTACATAGGCACTCTAAAATAACAGCATGCTTTCTCATTGTTTCTATTGTGATTTTTATCTATCCTTCACAAAAAACTACCACCAGTTCTAAATGTAAAGAGGTCTCAATTTGAAATGTAGAGCACTAACACGGGATGAGAAATGAGAAGAACCAGACAAGGTGGGCAAATTTCCTGAGTAAACCTGCATTGGAGAATCTGACTATCATCCTCTCGATCGTTTTTACTCTCCTGAACTATGGGCACCTGCTGTGGCTCGAACGTCACTCTGGGCTGGACTGCGCTGCGTACTTTACAGTCATCGCTGGGAAGTCGAACTTAAATGAAGCCCAGTATGGCTCGTGCCCAGCTGGCGACGCTTCCTCTCTGAGAGCAGACACTGCCATCTCGAGCAGCAGGCACGGGACTCCTGTCCCCTGGCCTCACTGGACCCCACGGTCACCACCTAAACGTGTTTGGACAACTTCAGCCAGCGGTCTACTGTCAGTACCCGCAAGAAAGGGCAGATGTGGAGCGGCAGAGCATGTGAAAGAAACAACAGGGGGACACATTTCCCAGTGTGGGTCCTCTAGCCTCCATCACCCCGAGGTCAGAAGGTGGCTGCTCAGACAGATTTCAATAGTTGCTGCATCACACAGTGGGCAGAACACAAAGCAGCGCCCTGCCCAGCTCCCCACGATCTGTGCCCCTTTTGCTTTCTGTGCTACCTAAATAAAAGCAGTTGTAAAGGTAAATGAAATACCAGCTTTAGTGACCGGGCTGGGGGGAGGGCTGGGCTTGCCGCTTTGGACAAGTGTTTGGTGGTCTCTTAGGAAACACGCCATCCACTTCACACACAGCCCAGCAACCCAACTCCTACATCACTGGCCTAGAGAGGGGAAAACAGATGTTGCACAGAAATTTGTATGGGAAAGTTATGAGCAAGAACCATCCAGGAATGACAGTCCAAAAGGAGAAATGATGCCAACGTCCAGCCACATATCAATGGACTCGCATTGTGCAGTATTTGCACAGGTGGAATACAATTCAGTGATGAAAAAGGTTGAAACATAAATGCACACTATGATGTGTGTGAGCCTCGCCAATGAGATGCTTGGTCAAAGTGGCTAGACACAGAGACCAATCGTGGCATGACTAAAAAGCATGTCTAGAATAAGCAGATCTACAGACAGAAGACACAATCGTGTATCTGAGGCTGGACCTGGAAACAGGTGTTAACTGTAAATGGACAGGGGGGACATCTTTGGCGTAACAGGAATGTTTTCATACTGGTTGTGGTGGAGGCTGTGGAACTCTGGATTTTGGGAAATGTACATTTTAAATGGATGCATTTTATAATACATAAGTTTCAGGCATGTGCTAAAATAGTTTGAGAAACTTGGATAGAACGTGTCAGGCCCAAGATAAGACTTTTGCTCAAGTTATTTCCTTCCTAAAACATTCACCCTTCGACCCACATTCAGTGGCAGCAACCTCCTTCCCTTCTCAACCCAACTTCTTTTAAAAGACTGTGTCTCTGCTTCGTGTCTCTGCAGACGCATCTCATTTTCCACCCTCAGCCCACTGCAATCTGGCTTCAGCCCACATTCTTCTACTGAGGCTGTTCTGACCAGCTTTGTCAGGGCCTCCTTTGCGGCACATCTATCGGTAGCCTTTCAATCCTCAACACTTGCGACCCCACCCGCTATCTCTCCTCTCACGGCCACTCTCTCCCGCAGCACCTGTGTGCACTGGGCCTCCTGGTTCTCGAACACTAGCTCTGGGTGCCTCACAGTCTCCCTTCTGGACCCAACTCTCGTGCTGCCCTCTTCCGCCCTGGTACTTCTCAGGTGTCCACAGAAGTTCCTCTTCTCTTATTTCAAAGTGGCTTCACGGTGGGGGAAGGGACTCCACTTGTCAAACACTCAGATCGGGGCCGCATCTGCCCGAGCGAGCCACTCTGACTGGATGGAGACTCTCGCAGGTGTCCCGGTGACCCATCTGACCCAAGGAGCGAGACTCTTCCTTTCAAATGTCACCCCCCGGGCCTCCCTGGTGGCGCGTGGTTGAGCGCTGCGCTGTGGAGCTCTCGGCAGCGCGGGACGCGAGTTCGATGCCCCACCAGGGAGATTCCCACATGGTGCGGCAGACCTCTCCTGCCTCGCCCGCTGCTCCCCTCAGCAGTGTGTTTCTGATCTGCCTGTTCTGCTCCCCTCTCTGTCTCTGGTGAACCCTCTTGCCGCCCCACGCCTCTGGCCTGTACCCCAGCTTGTATGCATAAATAAATAAATCTTTAAAAAAAACAAACAACAAAAAAATGTCACCCCCTCCCAATGTTCAGTCACCCCCCACTGCTGGCGGCACCTCAGTCTCTCACCGCTTGAGCCTGAGAGCCCCGTGTCCGCCCACCGCTCAGTCAGAGGCCCACAGGCAGACACCTCCAGGCCCCCCAGTGGCCTCTCCACAGGTACCTTCCAACCTCGCTTTCCGGCTTCGGAAGAGGAACCACCCGCCACCGAGGCAGGTTCCAGAAATCCCGCTGTCTTCCTGGCCCTCGCCCTCCGCCACTTCCCAGCAGCACTGAGGCCCTCTCAGTCCAGCCTTCTGAAGCTCTGACGATTCTGCCCACGTCGCTGCGTCCCCCTGGTGGGCTCTGGCTGACGTGGACAGTGTCTTTGCCCGGGACCCGCGTAGCCGACTCCAGCCTCGCTGCTCTCAGCTGTGAATTCCCCCCCACAGCGAGGCGCCCCTCTGACACGCAGACCTCAGCAGGCTCCTGCTCCGTTCACGGCTCTGGCACTCGCAGGAGGAGGGACGAGCGCCTAGGATGATGGAAGGGGGCCTCCAGGCCGCAGCCTCCGCTCACGCTCTCAGTTCATTCATTCTCCCCAGTCTGTTTCCTCATTTTAAGAACCCTAACTTCCGCTCAAGCTTCTCCAGCTTCTGTAAGGAATGCTGAGCTCTTCTGAGCTCCATGCCCTCCCAGGGATGCCCCGGGCGGGGGTGTCGCCATCTGCTTGGGTGACGTCCATGGCGTGATCAAGCACCACATGCCATGGCACCTGCCTGAAACTCTCGAACCCTCAAGTTCAAATAAGAGGCTCCTGCAGTGTGTGATTACAGCATCTGGAATATGCCACCCCAAGCCCTCACAGGACTTATTATATTGCATCTTCAGTGTCAGTGGACATAACTTTCCCTCCTGGACTGCAGGTTTGATCGGGCAGAGCCCACATGGCCGGACCTTGGAATGTTGACCTGTATCTACTGAATGTTTCCACAGGTGAATGGCTATTTTTTTGTTTTTTTTTTAAAGATTTATTTATTTATACATATAAGCTGGGGTACAGGCCAGAGGTGTGGGGCGGCGAGAGGGTTCACCAGAGACAGAGTGGGGAGCAGAACAGGCAGGTCGTCTGAAACACACTGCTGAGGGGAGCAGCGGGGAGGCAGGAGAGGTCTGCCGCGCCATGTGAGATTCTCCACGGCTGGGCGTCGAACTCGCATCGCCGCTGCCGACAGCTCCATAGTGCAGCGCTTAACCGCTACGCCACCAGGGAGGCCCTGAATGGCTATTTTAAAAAATAATTTATACTCTCAAAAAAAGGTATTATAACCTTATTTTTTAACTTTCATATGATGGAATTAAAAGCAAGGCTAGGAAATTCTTTCTAGCATTTTGCATGATAATATGAACATTATATTTACATAATATACAAATGTTTCAGAATGAACACAGAGAAATTTATCAACATTTCAGGTAAAAGTATTAGAGGTTCACGTTCTCTGAGTCACTTCAGTATGAACCGTCATAAATGATAAAAAATTATTTTCACGTATTTGGATATAGGAAATGCCACTATAAATTTTAAGCTATTTAATAGTACCACAAATTGAATAAAATTCTTATTTAAATAGACATGAAAGAAAGTCTTGTTCAAGGTCTTTTATCCCTGTTGATTTACCTTCTCTGAATGAAAGGCATTTAAGACGCTATAATGGATATTTCCATATTTGAAAACACATTTTCCTTCTCCAAAGCCTATGCTTTTCACTCCGTAGATTTGGGGGTGACCTCTTCACTAGCAATTTCAAAGTACTTCACTTATTTTTTTTATGCAGTCTTTTTAAATGGAACCAGACCTCTCTGAACCTTTGCATTGGGGCTCCAGAAAGCAAATTCTCCTCGGAAGCTCCATTAGCACTTTTCTCCTAGATGCTCGGACCAGCTGTGCATAAAATCAAATATTCAGAGCCCAGAAGGAGGCAGTTCTCATGCCGCCTGCCTCAGTAGCTGTCACGGCACGCGCACCCCAGGACAACGTCATCGCGAACCCCCACGCTGTGAGGACCAGCAGAGCCAAACGTGCAATGCAAGGAGACGTCCCTCGCCCATGTCATGGTGTAGCGGAGCTGCAGGACGAGAGAAGGGGCTGGCACAGCCGCCTGGGCACAGAAGCACAGGGTGCGGCACCAGCCCTCCTTTCTCTAAGGCCACAGGCCTCTAGGAACACAAGCGCCGGCGCCAAGCCAGCCCCGCCACTCACTAGCTCTGAGGCCTGAAGCCACGGAGAGGACCCGCGTTTGCAAGGAGCACACAGCAAATTAAACATGAAATGGACCTCAGGATGGGACAGATGGAACCGCACAGCTCTGAGCTGCCGTTTATCCATAGTTAGTGAGCAATGCCAAGGAGGGCTCCTCACCCACACCCCTGCTCCCCGACTCCGCACTGCCCGTGAGGAAAGGGTCAGGGTATCAGACAATAGGGCAGATCCACTGGTAACCCTGAATCCTTTTATTAAGGAAACAGGGAAAGAAAGGGATCTGTGAAATAGTGGCAGTTTCTTGACACAGAAGTTGAGTAAAAATGGTTACCCTGAGGGTAGGAAAGTTTCTTGAGTTAGGAAATCATACCCTGAGCTGAGAGCTCAGCGCATTCTCGGTGCATTAGTTCACAAACCTATTAACTTTTCTATAGCTTCACATTAAGCACCACAAGTAGTTTATTCCCTCACCATCCAGGCCACTAGGCCAAATTCTGCCCTGCATTTTTCATTCCTGTATCCCCCTGTTGTTCTGGCTGATCTGTTCACCCTTTCTTCTCAGAGTGGCTTATTTCCCTGTCCTCATCGTTAAGGGACAGCCCTGTTATCCTCATGACATTTTTGTGAAGGCTTTTCAATCCCACCCCCCAAAAAATTATGTAAAAGCACCTTAATGGGCCTCCCTGGGGGCGCAGGGGTTAAGTCTCAGCACTATGAAGCTGTTCGCAGCCACTGCAGCACGAGTTCGATCCCTGGCCAGGGAGCTTCCCACAGGGCGCAGCAGACCTCTCCTGCCTCCCTGCTGCTCCCCTCAGCAGGGTATTTCAGTCATTCTGCCTGTTCTGCTCCCCACTCTGTCTCTGGTGAGTCCTCTCACCCCCTGCATCTCTGGCCTGCATCCCAGTTCTTGTATGCATAAATAAATAAATCTTTAAAACAAAGCACCTTTGCAATGCTTTGCCGAGGAGAGAAGACCTCAAATTTGCAGCCTCGATAGTTACAGACCCACTGGGGCCCCAGGCTCCTCGTCTGTAAAGGCAGCAGAGTGATTATAAACGATCCCAAGGTTTGGCCGCCTCCCGAGTACTTCTCAGCGCTGTGAGCTTACTGCAGCCTTACAGCAAAGCCTGTGAAACAGGCGCCATCACACCCGGGGCGGGGCACGAAGGTGCCCTGGACATTGGCGGCGAATGTGGATCGCTGCCCCGTGCTCAGACTCTCGCTGGGGCTGGCATGTCTGCGGCAGACACACCTGTGAACGGGCACCGAGTATCTCTACCAGGTGTGCATTCCTGCTCCCTGCACACTAAGGATGGCAGTTGACATGGCAGAATGCAGCCCTGTCCTTGGCAAGGTCAACACGCTAGGGGTGGGGAACGACACCAACTAGGAAACCAAGTAATAAACAAGGTAGCTCAGAGGGGAGGAGGTAAGACGGAGTCACCAGGCAGGGCGGGGGCGCTTCAAAGAGTGGGTGTCCCGGAGATGCCGTTCCTGGGCTCATCGAGGACTCTCTTCGGTGACTTCTGCTCTTTATTCCGAATGGTTAGAAGCAGGAGGTCTACGCATGGCTTTAAGAAAGGCCACTTCCAGGCAGGGGAAAGATCAGCTGCAAAATCCTGCAGTTGCCACGTCCAGTGATTGGAAAGCCCTGATGTCAACAATGGGGGGAGGGGCGTGGGAGGAGGGGGCCAGATGGGAGCGAGGTCCTTCTATGGACCTTCTATGCCAAGTTCAGAAACTGGATTTTTTTTTTTTTTAAGCTGGGGTATAGGCCAGAGGCGTGGGGCGGCAAGGGCTTCACCGGAGACAGAATGGGGAGCAGACCAGGCAGATCAAAGGAAATCCACTGCTGAGGGGAGCAGCGGGTAAGGCAGGAGAGGTCTGCAGCGCCCTGTGGGAATGTCCCCCGTCGGGCGTCGAACTCTCGTCGCCGCTGCCAACAGCTCCACAGCGCAGCGCTTAACCACTGCGCCATCAGGGAGGCCCCAGAAACTGGATTTTATAGCAACCGTGAGTAATTTAGAAGGTTGTGAACATGGGAGTCTCATAAGCGAAGTTGTTTTTAAAATACGTCCCCCTGAGGGCCTTGTGTGTCGAGAAACCCAGGGGAAGACAGAGCCAGAGAAAGAAACCAGTAGGGGGGATGGCTGGGCTTGGGGTGAAAGATGAGGGTGGCAAAGACTAGCATGTTGGCAGGGGAGGGCCACGTTCAGATCCAATGTACAAGAAAGAAGGGGGTTCTATTTGGGTGGAGGAAGGAGCTTGTGTGGAGGATGAAAGAAAATGCCAGAAAAAAATGCCTGAAACACACGTCTATAATGCCATTTTAGGACTGAAAGAGAGCTTAGAATGCATGACATCCTGCCTCTGCACGGCACGTGATGAAGCTGAAGTTCAGAGGCAGAAAGAGACTCACCGTGCAACATACAAAGAGCTGCAGCCACAACCAGGGACTTGAGGAGTCAGCACACACCAGCCTCTCTTCCGCCCAGCCATCCGATCACACACCTGCTGGCGCGCCACTCGCTCACACCTTCAGCCCTTCACGCCGTCCATTAAGCATCGAGTCCATGTACTGTGCCCGCAGTACCTCTCCACCAGGCCTCGTGTCTTGGTTGGAAAAGATGAAACAGACCCACAGCTAGAATTTTACTGACCTGTCACATGTACCATCTTGCTTGTCCCCTAAGATTTCAAATGTTGCCACGAATGGGCAAAACTCCTTCAAAAACATCTTGGAAGCTACTATCTATCATGCCTCCTATGGATATTTTTTCTACTTCCCCTTAACCTCAGCTGAGAATGTTCCCCAGGCCCTCATGTCAGAAGAGAAAACATACGACACCGAGAATGGTTTAATGAGGAAACTTAGAAGATCAGGGTGTCTACCTTGTATTTTACTGTTATGGAAGATCACAGTGCTCACCTACAAGGAATTTTTAGTTATTTCCCTCAGAGACAAAACACCTTGTTACAGTTGATGGCGTTGCATAAGCTAACCTGATTTCTATATGTGGAATCCATGAAGGTCAAAATTAGAAGGGAAACCACAGATCACACAATCCAACCTTCTCATCTCAATGCTGTTTAGAGAAAATGTAGTGGAAGAGAAAGGTCTAGACCCGGTCTTTAAATCCTTACTGACTTATATTTCCCATAACCCCTCCCACTGCTGTCATCTTTACCTCTTCCATCAGCACAAAGTTAATTTGGGGCATTATTTTTCTCTACGTGAAACTTGAAGCAATTTGAATTTACGGCTGTACCTTAGCAAAATCCTCTATGTTTTCTGAATATAATTTAGGGTCATGATTTTTTTAAATGTCAACTATTATACAATACAGAACAAATATAATCCTACCATGTCTAGAAACCCACTATTAAAGGAATTTTGGAGCATGTAGTTCAGGTTTTTATTCTATACCTGTATAGTTGCATAATTCTCTCTCATGCAATTGGAATTACTCCATAATCTCTGCTTGAGCCTACTGTTTCAATTTATCAAAATACTTGGGCTTTTAAAAACGTCAACAGAGGTAGATCTCCTTTATGTTGTTCACGGTTATAAAGTGTTTGACTGAAGTACCCACCACATTAAATGATTCCTGTTGGAATGGTATTTAACTTGCATGGTATTTAACTGCTTTTAAGCATGTGGCAAAATAAACATCTATGTAAAGTTCCTATCTTAAAATGTCTGATTATTTCCCTGAAAGAGATTCTAAACGGCTACTCAAGGGTTGCACGTGTTGAAATCAAGGACATAGGGCCTCCCTGGTGGTGCAGGGGTTAAGCGCAGCACTACGAAGCTGTCCGCAGCCACTGCAGCATGAGTTCGATCCCTGGCCAGGGAGCTTCCCACAGGGCGCAGCAGACCTCTCCTGTCTCCCTGCTTCTTCCCTCAGCAGTGGATTTCAGTGGATCTACCTGTTCTGCTCCCCACTCTGTCTCTGGTGAGCCCTCTCACCTCCTATGCCTCTGGCCTGCACCCCAGCTCTTGCATTCATCAATAAATAAAAATAAATCTTTTAAAAAAGAAACTAATGACACATGTTTCTGGATGATCATTTAGGAAGAGAATTCCGATTTATAGCTGCACTGATATTATCAATCTTGGAGAGAAGACTTTGTGAGGGCATAAGACTAAGAATATGTTGAAGGAAGCAGGGAGGGAATAAACACCAGCCTTGGGAAAGAAGCGGGAGAGACTGGCTCCCCGCTGGCTCATGTTCTACCGGGAGCCCAAAGTTCCCTCTCAAGAAACTTCTTTTCGGCCACAACTAAAAAGTGTTGATGGTATGGTCATGAGAGACAGCTATTTATACTTTACTACAGATTTATGCATAGGCAGAAGATGTTTACACAGATACACCTCAAACTCACCTGTAAATGAACATTCCTTATTCATAAACTAACCCTCATTCTTCATACAGGTTCAGAACACAGTCTCATGGTCTAACAGGCATTTTTTAAATCATGATACAGACTAAGTCTGTTCCCCTCAAGACAGTAAATATAAAATGATGACTTTCCTTTCATCCTTATTGTAAATTGTCAAAGGACCATCTCTAACCTTTGAGCATTTTTCCACTGGATAAATTTAAATCTTCTTCATAGTTTGTAGAAACTGTATTAAAAACAGTCCCTG
The DNA here is from genome assembly GCA_004024925.1 of Scalopus aquaticus. NCBI lineage: Eukaryota > Metazoa > Chordata > Mammalia > Eulipotyphla > Talpidae > Scalopus > Scalopus aquaticus. The sequence goes on from PVIJ01002093.1 coordinate 48,486, forward strand.
CTGTTATTACATATATCACCATGTAGACTGCAACCAAGCCACTATTTTAATCAAACCTCAAAGCAAAGTTTAATTAGATTCTATTTTCTCCTACCCACTGTCATTATTACAGCTATTGCTGTATGATTTAAACTGGGTTTTATCTTTTTGCCCAAATACTTTAACTGGGTAGAGCACACCCTTACCGAGATCAGAGCAGTTGGAGCTAGACCTGCCTTTCGAAAGCTTCAGAGTGAACTTCTCATTGTTCCCAAACATCACCTCAAGGGCCATCTAAAACAGGGGGCCGTGGCTCAGTGCTCTGAAGACAGCCTCCTGCAGACGTCCTCTTCCCAGGCGCAAGTGGCCTATAGCTCGTGACACATTATAGGGCAAAGGGGGGAGATATATTAAAGGCTCTACAGGTGTCAAAATTCAGAGACTAACCCGAAATCAGAAGCTGCCGAAGACTTGTTATTTCCATGGACACAGGCATCTGCATTATGAAAGCAAACCTAATCATTTTGAGTAAGACCAAATTACAAAATGCTCAACTCAGTAGGAATCTGGATTTAACAAAATGAAGCTGTTCCCCCAAACGAAAGATGCATGTTGAATTCTGTCATGCCCTCATGTTTCAGAAGAATTAGAATGGTGTATGTATGTTTTCAGAAATTATGATGATAAAAAATAGTTCTGTTGCTTCCTAAAAGTTGACGTCTACGTTTCATATACTAGCAAATCTGAATACATCTGCTATTAAAAGCACAAGTGTGCCCCCTTCTGAATAAATGAAATATTGAGTCCTATATTTACTCTTCAAATAACAACCTCCCTCCTTTCTGGACCAAAATGAATGAATGAATTTGGACAAACACCAGCAGAAAGTTTAAGAGCACACTTTTCTGGAAACATTTATGATTGAAGACACAAAGGAAACATATCCTGATGATCTCTGATTTGCTTTTATATATCTTGTCTGTCTTCCCACAGTGGAATCTTTGAAAATACAGTACCCAAGAAGAAAATTTGATCTTCCAGACAGAGAACCAAAGCCAGGGAGCTACATAAACCTGAGTACAGTAGGAAGATTCAGTAGAAAGTTCCAGAAACTGAAATCGTGATTAAGATATCAGGGAGAAGGGAAGTGACATTCCACTGAGACAGTTCAATTGTGTTACAGAAGTTAAGCAGTGGTGTTGACTTCAAGTTCTACCTTGCTCTCTCAGTTATGCAGCTAAGGAAATCAAGACTCAAATGACTAAGTAGATTTTCTTAAATAAATCTCTTAGAGATCCTACCCCCACCCCTCGGCTCAGTGTTCTAAGTATACTACATCATAGTGATCCAAGTGAACTACCTGGTAGTTTTATACAAACCTGATTAATTCCACCTTTAAATAAATTAATTTCAATCTAGAGTCTCCTTTTATCTCTCCTCCTGTAAATACAGAACAAAAATCTATCCTAAGCAAAATAGGGCACCATGTCGGATTTAATTCCTTTGGGATATGTGCCACTTGATGGATGCAAGATGCTAGGGAATGAAATGTTGATCATGATGATAATAACAGCAATAGTTATCATACTGAAAATGAGGATGAAATGAAATATTACGATAAAGTCCTAACACTATTAGAAGTTGGTAGTTAAATGATATTTTAAATCATAGTTCAGTCTTGAATCAGATGAATAGATGAACTTAGAACAAATCTCCTCAGTAAGGATTCAGGAAAAATGGTCCTTTGTTTTTCATCTGCCGTCAGAGAGAAAACTAGCTTGAGTCCTTTTAATTACAAAGGCGTGCTGATTAAGTCAACAGTTACTGGGACACAAGTTAGTGTGATGAGTAGTTAAATCTCTTACTTTCCTCCTTAGACCTGATCATCTCAATAAATGAAAACAACACAAAGACAGATACTGATCACAATTGTTTAAGTCTATAGGATTTTTCTCTCTTTAGCAAACTCCATTATTTCCTGACTACTCAACCTAGGTTGAATATTGTTTTCATACAGTATATAAAAATCGACCTCCTCACACAAATATATTCTTAAATTCTATTTTTCTCCAATGCATGTCTAGAAAATACGAACTGCAAATGTTATCAGAAATTTTGATCAAATTAACACAGGTCTGGGTCTCCCTGGCGGCACAGGGGTTAAGTCTCAGCACTAGGAAGCTGTCGGCAGCCACTGCAGCAGGAGTTTGATCCCCAGCCAGGGAGCTGATTCACATGGTGCAGCAGACCTCTCCTGTCTCCCCGCTGTTACCCTCAGCAGTGCATTTCAGTAGATCCACCTATTCTGCTCCCCACTCTGTCTCTGGGGAATCCTCTCACACACATCTCCACCTATAGCCTACACCCCTGCTCTTGTATTAATAAATAAATAAATCTTTAAAAAAATAAACATAAGTCTTTGAATGGAATAAATGCAATGTAGCATCAATTTAAATACTATCCCAATACTATCGCTCCATGATATTACAAAGATTTAGTATCACTACATGTATCACTACATGAAATCTCCAGACGACATTGAGAAACTTACAATGTTGGATCTCTAAATTGTTGCCCTCCATTGATAAAACTGACTACTGTAAGAACATTTGTAAATGTCAGCTGCCACCTGACTTACACTTTTCCTAATGATCATTCTCAAGATTAAATCAATCGCTGCACAAATATCATTACAAAACCATGAATGTTTACACTAATTCCCTTCTTTACTACCTAAGTCATATCACTAACCTGTGCAACATGTGTGTATATTTAATCCAAGCTCACTCTTTCTTACTTCATCAATCAGATTTAGAGCAGAACCTATCACTTGGCCAATATATTCATTTTCAAAGAACATTTATTGAATCAACATATATAAAGAATTCTCTGACTGAATTAAAAGAAATTGTATATTCACTGCCAAAAACATGTTCTTCAGTAAAACAAACGCTGTGATCATCAATTCAGTCATTGCTGGTAATTCATAATCGTGCAGGAAGCCATCAGCAGAACAAAACCATTCTCATGGTCCTTACTTAGAGAAGTTTAAAACATTCAGACTAATACTTACATTGAAGAATAGCTTAATCTAAAGCGTAAAATACCGCGAGTAGATTGTTTACTCAATGTCTGCTATGTTATCTCTCTCACCTAGAAGAGACGCACTACTCATAAATCAACATGCACAGCAATGCTTAATGTTGAAAATAAATGTTTCATTTTACTTTTCCTTAAATTGCAGAAATTGACCCTACTATGCTCACCCCCACTCATTGCAACCCCACTTCATATATACATACTCTCTGCTTCGCACCTGAGAATGATTCACATAGAATGTTCGCTCTAAGAGGGTTATGGTTATATTGGGAAGATTTATTTACCTTTTCTGGATATCCTATTTGCCAGTATAACATCCAATTCTCTTCCCTAAATCACTGCAAATGCTCTTCCCTTGTGAGCGTGGCAACGACAGGTCACTCTTCGTCCCTGAGGCGCCTGCTTGCGCTCTTGAGCCACAGCTGTAAACTAACTAACCTGCTCCCGCCCTTTGGCTGCAGAGACTGGATCGAAGATGTGCACCCAGGAAAACCGGCCTCACCTATTCAGGGCGCTGCAGCAAACAGCAACAACGAGATACCACCGCATTTGTGTGAGAAGAGCAAAATCACAGACTCTGAACAAGTGCTGGGCAGAATGTGGGTCAGCCTGAACTCTCTCGTTGGAGGTGGTGATGCAAAATGGTGTGGCCCCCCCAGAGGGCAGCCTGGCGTCTCCATGCAGGGGGAAATGGGGTGTCACGAAGCCACGCAGCGATTACATTGCTGTTTTTATCCAAATGATCTGAAAACTTTTGTACACACAGAATCTTCACAAAAACCTTTACAACGACTTTACTGAAGACTGTCAAAACATAGACACATTCAGTGTGTCCTTCCATAAACAAACCATGGCAGAGCCATGCAATGGAGCATTATACAGCCATTACAGAAATGCGGTGACAAGCCACAAAAAGACATGGGGCAACCTTAAGTAAATACTAAGTAAAGGACAGTCGGAAAGGCTAATACTCCATGATTATAACAATCTGGCATTTGGGATAAAGCGGAGGTATCACTGGGTGACACATGCTTAGCAAATGGGAGGGAAAATGAACAGATGAAGCCAGGGATTTGCTGGGCAGTGAGACCACCGGGCATGATACGCTCATGGGGCTCCCCCACTGTGTCTCTGTTGGCACCCAGACAGCTGTGCGGCACAGGCAGTGAGCCCTACAGTGAACTACGGGCTGCAGTGAGTAATGTTTGTCGATATTAGCGCATCGATTTTCATAACTATTCCACTTAGACGCAAGATATTAGTAGGAGGGGCCTCCCTGGTGGCGCAAGGGGTTAAGTCTCAGCACTATGAAGCTATCACAGCCACTGCAGCACTAGTTCGATCCCAGGCCAGGGAGCTTCCCACAGGGCGCAGCAGACCTCTCCTGTCTCCCTGCTGCTCCCCTCAGCAGTGTGTTTCAGTGGATCCACCTGTTTTGCTCCCCACTCTGTCTCTGGTGAATCCTTTCACCCCCACACCTCTGGCCTGCACCCCAGCTCTTGAGTACATAAATAAATCTTAAAAAAAAAAAAAGGATTTTAGGGGAAACTGCGTAAGGGAGAGAGAATACATGAGCACTCTGTATTTTATGCTCAATTTATCTGTAAGCATAAAACTGGTCTAAACAATAAAGTATTAATTAAGAACAACAGCTGGTCCAATGCATCGCAGCTCCCAAAACTGTTAAAATAACAGTGTTGAGGAGGAGCACACTAGGGCACACTGGAGAGAGGCCGCGTGGAGAAAGTGTGCCCGTGAGTAAGGCCAGCATCCGCTCATGGGGTGGTCAGAAGGAAAAGAGAGAAAGGAGTGACATCTTGTACCATCTCAACCTTCTGGACACCGGCTGTGCCTGAACTTGGGGCAACCCCAAGCCTTTCAGTGATGGGCACTGCAGAACCCCGTTAGGTCAGACAACACTAGGTCTCCTGCTAGCCGGCAACCAAAGACTTCTTAACCATACAAGTCTGCAGGTCCAGAGCAATATTGTGAGAACCAGATTATGAGTCAGAATCTGATTATTTTTTAGAGGGGGAAGGGGCCCTCATCAAACAACACTGGAAACAGACCTCCAGAAACTCAATCGAAGGCAATGGAGTAGATCTGCCCAAGCAGCGCTGTTAACACTGGACACGGCAGAACCCCACCGCTGAGCTCTTCTGGGCCTCAATCGTGTGCATGTTTACAAGCACTTCTTTGAACAAAGGATGCTCAGTCAAAACAAAGCTGAAAATCCATTAACTTGGGGACTTGAGTAGCTCCCAGGTTTGGTCCCAGGAAAGCCTACAAAGGTACCCCTGGACGGCATTGGAAATACCTGAATAATAAGCTGGACGTTCAATTTAGCGATAACTTACAGTTGCAAGGGTGAACTGGATGGTTCAGCACAACCTGTAAACCTTCTCAGAAGAGACATCAGTCTCCATAAGAGCAGCAGAGCTTGGCATTTGACTGCTCCACTTAGATATCTTAACATAGCAAAAGAAGATGTATGTGTGTGATAGCTATCTGTCTGTCTGTCTGTCTACCTACCAACCTACCTCCCTCCCTACTAACCAACGACCTACCTACCTACCTAGAGAGCAGGCCTCTACACAAAAGGGTTCTGAGTGCAAAGACAAATGACACCGATCTCAGGACACCCCACAGATCAGGACGGCCCTACAACGCTGGTTTTAGGAAGACTCTCGCTATGGCCATTGCGGATGGCTGTCCCTCTCTATGCCGCGCACTTTATGGAGCAAAGGGATGAACGTGGCCTGGAGTGGCTCAGTCTAGGGACACTGCTGCCGCCACATCAGCCCTGGCAGTACAGACCCACAGCTCCAGTTATCGTGGCAGCTGTGTCAGTCTCAGCATCATAATGACAAAATGACCTCCTACCAGAGAAATGTTCTCAGTCTTCTTGGAGGCCCTCAGAGTCCCATACCATCATTTTCCAATCTAGCTTCAAGTCATTTCCTACCCCAGATTTTCTCAAGGCAACTTCTGAGATGTTTAATCTAATTTTTAGTTTAATCTAATTTTTATGGCGAGGGTCAGTCCTGTTGTAGGAAACTCTTGCTCTCTGACAGACATTCCCATGTCTGCTGAAAACTTCCAGGCAGCTGTAAGAATGTTACAGTAACGACTTTCTGTTGTGCCACACTGAGCTTCCTAAGGGCTTTGAAACACATAATCTCATTTTAGAAGCTTCTAATTTCGAAATAAAATGTTGACTGACTTCTCCAAGGTACCCTGAGGATTCCTACCCCAAATATCTGTCTATTTAACAGGTACAACTGGCAGGGCTGCCAACTGGGATTCCTGCTGCTAATGTGGTTCCCATATTGTTGTGTAGGAAGCAATCGTGATGGCAGCCTCTGAACCATCCATGGAAATAGCACATCTCACAACACCTACTCTCCACAAATCATCATGGACAGTTTCCCTCTTTTGGATTTGTTAAAAAAAAAAAAAAAAAAAGAGGGAGCAGATGATTTGTTACTTGAGGAGGTGGAGATAAAAATTCCCTGGCTATTTCTTGTATATCACATCCATGGAAAAGGTTTCAAGAGAGACTTGATGTAGAAATGAATAATTTTGGACTCAAACCTTTTTTTCTACTGCTTTCAGGAAAGGCCCATAATAAGAATATTTTTCATTTCTTCTTAGAGTTCTGACAAATGTTTCAGCAAATAAGGATCAATCTAATTGCTGAAAAGCTGTTTTTAGTCATAAGAAACATGGAAAGTGATTTTGATGAACATTCTGAAATATTCTTTAACATCAACATCAGTGGTGGAAAATACAGCAGATGAAAACTCTACTTTCTTGTTATGCTGCTAATGTAGTTTTTAGAGAAGCATTTATACTTTGATCATTTACATCCTTCAAAGAATAGTTTCTGATAGATTGAATTATTTAAGAATTTTGCTATGAGATTCCTTTTTTGCAAAACAATTGTATGAGATTTTGAAAATATTTATTCACCATCATGCCTAAAAAGTAATCTCATTGTAGCTCAGATTTTGCTGGTAAGATTTTTAGCTTTTAAGATATTTATTTACAAGTTTAGTAAGAGCTTATATAAGCTCAAAAAAAAAAAATTCCTGCAAGCAGCGAGGTTGGGATGTGCCAAGTATTTGATTTATATCCTACATACATAAGCTACATGGGGGAGGGGGGAAGAGAAAAGAAGGAGTTGGAGGTTTATGCTATGATTAAAAGAGATACAAGATTGTCACATTATGAGTGAGGGAATGGTTGAGATGATATCAAATAAATAAAGGGTAATCCTAAGACAGCATGATGGGTATTTTTTTTTACCAGCTAAACTAGCACCAGCATTTGGTGGGTATAGCTTCCAGTGGACTTGACTCACCACTTTTTGAAAGATATAACTATTTTAATTTTGGAATGTTTTTCTTATTCTAATGTATACACTGTGTGAGGCTATTTTAATATACTTCAGTAGCTCACCATTTTAAATGTACATAATTCATTTATGAAAGTGTGGCTCAAAAGAAGACATATAGAGGTAACTGTCGCATGAGAGATACTCTCAAATGATAAACGTGACCTTTTGCCAAAGCTGTCCTCATTCATGTTCTCTGACGCTAATCTCTCAGCATACTCCCTGAGAAGAAAAAACGGTCTATACTAGAGTGAAATACAATTTTTTACCTTATTCTTTTTTTTTCATTTTATTTATTTTATTTTTTTAAGAATTTTATTTATTTATGTATACAAGCTGGGGTACAGGCCAGAGGCACAGGGCAGCGAGAGGGTTCACCAGAGACAGAGTGGGGAGCAGAACAGGCAGATCAGAAATACACTACACTGCTGAGGGGAGCAGCGGGTGAGGCAGGAGAGGTCTGCTGCACCATGTGGGATTCTCCCCGGCTGGGCGTCGAACCTGCATCGCTTGCGGCCGACAGCTCCACAGCACAGCCCTCAACCGCTGCGCCACCGGGGAGGCCCCCTTATTCTTTTTTTAAAAAGATTTATTTATTTATGTATACAAGATGGGGTACAGCCCAGAGGCGTGGGACAGTGAGAGGGTTCACCAGAGACAGATTGGGGAGCAGAACAGGCAGATCGATGGAAACACACTGCTGAGGGGAGCAGCGGGCAAGGCAGGAGCAGTCTGCCATGCCACGTGGGAATCTCTCCACCCGGGTGTCAAACTCGTGTACCCGCTGCTGACAGCTCCACAGTGCAGCATCTAACTGCTGTGCCACCAGGGAGGCCCTTGACCTTATTCCTATGAAGTCATATTTCATTTATCTTCTTGGCATCAGGTCAAGCCTGTGAGACCCAAACAGAAAAGAGCCCTAATTTTGTTTCTGTGTTTCTAAACAGGAGCAGAGAGAAGCACCCATCTATAAGGGAAGCTCTTCACACATCACATTTTACATTTCAGTTTCAAAGAAAGACTTTAATCCTATGCATGCAGGATATACCTAAAAGAGATACGGAGAATACTGAGCCCTGTCACATTTTCCTTTGGAGTACTTCAGAGCTAGTGAGGACAGAGTTCCAGACTGTCATCCTTTCAGTATAGCAGCTGAGTTCTTTCAGCTCACAGAGGTGAACTTCATTGTCCTCTAAAATGGCTAATCTTGTAGGTGAGTGCCCAGTCCAGTGACTGTCGACGCCACATAGTTACCGTGGTGTGTGTCATTCTGCCCAGGTGTTTATTACCTGCAGATCACTGCATGAAGCTTGGAGAGTAGCAACTGACAGAGAACTAATGTGTATGCAGTTCCTGGCATCACAACCCTCTGACTGCCTGGTTCTGTAAGCTAGCTCTACCACATACTAGACAGTTAAGGGGGCAATTTGCTCACGCCAACTACATATCTCTTTCCTTCTCATAAAATGGGAAACTTAGAACCAACATCAGAGGCTGTGCTATGAGGACTCAGTAAATACGAAATTCTTAGTAGAGAGAGCTCAACACATTTTAACCGCTGTGATTAGTATTATCTGATCATTCGGTCTACTTCTAAATAAATACAGTCTATAGAACTTTCTTCAGAATACTTTTTGCTCTTTGTAAAACCTGCCAGTCTTCATTCCTTTCCTTTTCTTATCCAGAACGAAAAAAAAAAAAGTCTGAAGAAAATATTATAACAGAGGTCAAATTGAATGGGTCTAAACAATATGTTTTCCAAGGATGATGCATGAGTATTTAATTGCACAACATTCTAAAAACTCATGCAAGAGATTTAAATTCCCAATGTAATTGGGGTAAGAGCATCCACAAGGAAATGACTGAAATACTTTCCTCATTGTTTTATATTGATTTATTTTATCAAATAGCTCCTGAGTTTTCTAGGCAAACATCTGTATAAATGGACAGTAAGTTTGCTCTAAATGAAGATGCCCTCTGCTTTAACAAGAAATGACAAAAATATTGTTTGTCATTCTGTTGTTAAGAACCCACTAGGGAAATGATTTCCTGCAGAAAATGATGGTTTCATGAAACTCAGAAGCCTGGATTCAATCAATAAAACACAAACTCTACAAAAATAATAAATTAAATGCGATGCTGTTGTTACCAAAAGGTATCTACAAACACAAAGACGTCTAATGGCAGAGCTGTGTTCCCCACATGGTACGAAGCCCGTCGGGATCAGCAGTAAGCAGAATCCACATGATGTGCCTGGGCCGCCCCTGAGCACCACGGCCAACCCACAGCACACGTTACCCACGGCGAGCAAATAGCACACACGTGCACAAGCCAAAACACAACTGCTGGAGTTGTTTGTGTTTCTTGTGGCTGTTTTGTTTGCTTTTTAATAAAACCCTGCATTCAAGTACAAGAACTACTTCAGAATGTATACTGGAAAAAAAAAAGTGTTGAAGAAAGTGAAATCAAAGTAGTGGAGAGTTACCAGTAAAATGACTGTATTCACATCCAACTCTTGCCATTTGAAACATGCTCTTAGTAATAACTAAGTTTTCTGTTTCCATCTGGCACAGGCATTCTAGAATAAAGGTGCTGGCTCCAGATTTGGACTCTAGGTTCGACTCTCAGTGAACTACTTTCTAGAGCAAATCTCGGTTTTCTTATCTTTAAAGTGAAACCAGTAGTAAAACAAATACCAAAATGCCTGGCACATAGCCACATGCGCAAACAAATACACATTTGTTTTCCCAAGCAACATTCCCGTGATATTTTCTCTTCTAGTCGATTAATTTTAAAATTAATTGTTGATTTTTCTGGCTCCCCTTCTCCTTGCTCATGCAGTGGATGAGATTTTTAGCATAGCCTACACTTAACATTTATTAAACATTTTTGCTACTTCTTCCTTGTTGAGACACTGAGGGTGAGCTTGTTGACATATTTTTTATTTTCCTACTCATGCTACTATTTCTTCCATTATTTGCAGAAGCCTTGGGGGCCTGCCACTTTCTGTATGATTTGACCAGAGCCCTAAGGTCCCCCGCCTGGTACTGCACCCACTGGAATCTCAGTCACCCTTTGCCAGTGGGGTCTCTGTGCACACAGGAGGGAGGGGAGCACCCCAGGCCTCACCCGCTGGATGCCAGCAGCACCCAGCCCCTCATGACAATTAGCATCGGCCCCCTGACTGAGCGCCCCGGTTACCTGCTGGGGAGCCGGACGGCTGAGAGCCAGCGGCAGCATCTCCCATTTCCGACAGCAGCAGACATTCTATAAAAACTTGTGAAAATAAAGGCGGAAAACTCTAAAAGTCAGTCATCTCTTCAACAGTTAGCTTCCTGGAGTCTGAGATGAGAATAACAGGCCTATTTTAGAGACGCCTTTTAATGGCCTTGAATGGAACTTGAAGGAGAGCATCCGAGCCCGCCGCAGCTTTGGGCTGCGCGTCTGACACACAAGCCAGGGGGGCTGAAGCTGGTGAGGATGGGCCGGGGACACAGCAGCTCGGCCAGGGGAGCCCTGGGGCTGGGGGCAGGAGGCAGGGGAGTGTCCCCAGTGGCTGCACATCCCAGCCGAGGTCGGTCAGTGGAGCGGCCAGCGCCTGGGAAGGCCGTCTGGGCTCGGCCCCTCCCGGAGCCGGGCCGTGGTTCTGCGCCCGCAGGCGGAGGCTGCTGCTCCGCTCGCACCGCGCTGCGAAGGGCCCGGGACAGCGTTGTCCTGACTCTCTAGTCTGGTCCTAGTCCCGGCCAGGACGGCCACGCTGCGGCGCCCACATCTGTCCTGCAGCTCCGCCCAGGCTGCCCGCACCGCTTCGGCACTGCCTGCACAGCCTCTAAGAACGGCGCACGGGCAGGACACCGGAGCCCCTCCCGCGCCGCCAGGGCGCACGCACTCAGGGGCTCGTGGCTCCTCCTACGTGTCCCATCGTGTCGCTTGAGCCCAGGGCTGTCCTCACGCCCGCCCCTCAGGCCATCTGCAGGCCTGAGCCCCGCCCGTCCCCGCCAGCGACCCTGCGCTGGGCAGACACACGATCCAACCCGCTCTCAGCCGGGCGCCGCGGGCGTCTTCTTGAGTTTCGGCGGTGAAAATCCTAAACTTGGCGGGACAGTGGCAGGAGCAGGGCTAGGCTGAGCTGCTCTCCGGGTCGCGGAGAACCGCACCGTCTGGACGCGGGAAGAGCGTTCCCGGCAACCAGATGAAACAACGAGAGGCGGCGGTGTAGACGGATGCCAGCGCGTTTCGTTTCTCATAAGCAGGCCGACGCCCTCTTCTCCGCCCCCTCCGCCTCCCCCTTCCTCTCCCCCCTCCCCCCTCTCCCTCCCTCTCCTCCCTCCCTCCTCCACCCCTCCTCCACAGCAGAGCCCGAAGGTAGCTCTGATAGCACAAATAGCACAAATAGGATCCTTTCATTCCAAATCCCCGCAGCCTTTCCTCGGCTTCCTGTGACAACCGTTTTTATAAAACTCAAGCCCTTAAATGCCGGTGAGGTCCTCCATGGCCAGGCCCCCTGCCCCCACCCTCCGCGACTCCCTGACCTCACTCCCCACCAGCTGCCTTGGATTTTCATCTGCTGCCACTAGATTCCTGGGGCACCTCAAAGCACCTCCACTCGTGTGCTCTGCCTCAGGGCCTTTGCACTTGCCCGTGCTGTCGCTGTCCTCTGAGGACGCCCCTTGCACTCGCCTCTGCGAGCAGCCCCCACAGCTCAGAGACGCATCTCCTTAGGGACCTGTCTAAACTCCTTAGGGACCCGTCTGAACTGCCACTGCGGCCCCCCTCTCTGTCCTTGCCCTGCACTGCAATTCTTCGTGGCACCTAAGAAGCATAGCTCAGGCAGCAGGGTCATTTGTTGGCATTCAAAGGTTAGCTGCAAAGGGGCCTCCCAGTGGCACAACGGGTTAAGTCTCAGCCTATGAAGCTGTCCACAGCCACTGCAGCGCGAGTTCAATTCCCTGCCAGGGGCCTTCCCACAAGGCACAGCAGACCTCTCCTGTCTCCTTGCTGCTCCCCTCAGCAGTGTGCTTCAGTAGATCCACCTGTGCTGCTCCCCACTCTGTCTCTGGTGAATCCTCTCACCCCCCCCACCCCCACCACCCCACATACACACCTCTGGCCTACACCCAGCTTGTATGCATAAATAATTTTTTTTTTAAATCAAACAAAAAACACAAAGGTTAGCTGCAAAAAGCGGAAGGTTTTAACAGCTCGGAGGACAGCACCACACCCAGGTGAGTTCCTGCCACAGACTAGAACTTGGTGACTCAACGGATGAATCGGGCGCTGTGACCTTTAAGTCACCATTGCCCTGTCTAGGTTGAGGCAGAGCATGTGGGGGCAGAGTTGGCTCTTTCATGTCTGTCTGTTCTGTTACACTGAAGCCTCATACGTAATTGGCACTAAATGCTTATCAGCATTAAATTCACTGAACACCTCATTGTTATCTCCTCTTGCTCAGTAAAATAGATGCAATTCTTTTTTTGTCAATAGAAACACAGGGTCTTTATTGTTTTCTTGTGATGATGAATGAATACTGCCAAGAATTACAAAAACATAAACCTGGAAAATTCCCTGCAATCTCAGTCCTACGGGATAGTCAGTGAATGGTATAGTACTGCAGTAGTACTATACTACTATACTATGATACGGTACGCTAGTATTTTAGGATTTTTCCATGCACAAACTATGTCTTTTTACACTTTAGGAAAAGCAGAATCATACTCTCCAACATTGCCTTAATGCGTTGTACTTTTTTTTAACACTAGGTTGTTAAGAGCTTTCCATGCCAAGGAGTTATGACTTGACACTTTGTCTTTGAAAAATAAATAAGGAAATATAGAAAAGTCATTAATTAGGACACTTTTAGATTAAATTGTTGCACTGGGGGCACTTTTAAGAGTTTTAGTGAGCAAGAAAAGATGACATTTCGGAACCTGGGTGGGCAGATGATCAAAGTCTAGACGCAGTTGAAAGGAAAATGTCACCTGCAGGTTAATAGACCACCTAGAAAATGCAGATTAACAGTCTGAATTCCACAGAAGCGGGGATCAGATCAAGTGGTGTAATAAAAGAAGAAGTAGCAAAATTATCACAGAGCAGTCAAATGGATATGCTTTTTGGCAATAACTGTGAAAGGCCTGCAAACGAGAAAGCGGGAACGGCTAGTGGCTGCTATAGAAAGAGAAATAAACGAGATTAAACAGCTCGAGTTATAGTGTGATGGCTTCTTTAACAATCTGGAAAAGAGTCTGAGGGACATTTACCCCGAGAGAAACTTTATGTGCAAAATTAAAGTGAGGACATGTATTTTCTGCTTAATGTGTAGCTACAGGTTCCCAATGCGATGTAATTGATTGCATTCCCTGAATCATTAGCATCGTTTTTTCCAGGATGCTTAATTTTCAGTTAGAGATGTCAAATACTTTCAATGGACAAAAGAGATGCCTTAACAAAATCAAGGGACAGAGAGAGAACGGTGCTGTTTTTAAGGGGGCTGTTCATAGGGAATCAGTTCTTGCTCCTTTGGGGTTATTAGGGTTTACTGACCTATTTTTTTTTTTTATACCTTTCAGTGGCTTTCTGCTCAGATGCTGAGTTTCTAACTTGATTTCATCTCCGCTCAGTTGTCCTTCTAACTGACACTAATGCTGCTGGGGCCCCATTTCCCATGACCCTAACCCCCATTTGAGAGACGCCGGCTTCTCTGCTGCATTTGTTCCTCCTTTTGACTTCAGAGCTTTCCTTATAAAGGAATATGGTTGGTCACTCGATGACTCAATCTATTCCTCGTACATATTTGGTCTTCAGCCACAGTCCCTCATTCTCAACCCTCCCCCCCAAGCCTTGGCATTTCCTAGTGCTGAAAGTGCATAGGGGATCATACTCAGTGACAGAAGCCAGAAAGAAAGAGAAAAATATCGAGTGGTTTCACTTATAACAGGAATATAAGGAAACCAATAGGAGAGAGTCACTCATCGGGGGGAGGGGGTGGGGGGAGGGGGGGTAAGGGCACAAAATAGAGTAGAAAAGAACACAAGGGACCACGGAGATGGATCACGGGTGAATTGGTGGTGGGCTACCCAAGGGGAATGCAAAATGTAAAAAATATAAATAATAAAAATATTAAAAAAAAAAGAAAGAAAGTGCATAGGGGTCTCTTACATGTTAGTGAAAGTAACTCTTCATAAACACCTGAGGATGGGGGCTGGCTGCCAGAGTAACCAGCAGGGAGAGCGGGCTCCCTGAATTCCAGAGAGGGGAGGGGGCTGGAGGGCAGGCGAGGTGAACTGCCAGTGCTCAGTGATCTGGCTGGTCAGGCCTGCGGAAGGAAGCTACCTTCAGAGAACTTCCAGCCAGGGAAAGCAGAGAGCTTGCCTGGGTTGCCTGCGAGACCCGAGGCCCCAGGGGACAGAAGCCCCCTTCTTCAGGATCTCACCTCCCCTGGGCTGCCGATTCACTCCTTTTTTTTTTAAAGATTTATTTATTTATACATACAGCTGGGGTACAGGCCAGAGGTGTGGAGCGGTGAGAGGCTTCACCAGAGACAGAGTGGGGAGCAGAACAGGCAGATCAGAAACACACTGCTGAGGGGAGCAGCGGGCGAGGCAGGAGAGGTCTGCCGCGCCATGTGGGATTCTCCCCGGCTGGGCGTCGAACTCTCATCGCTGCTGCTGACAGCTCCACAGCGCAGCACTTAACCACTGCGCCACCCGGGAGGCCCCGATTCACTCCTTTGATAGCCTTTAAGAACTAAGGCTCCCAGGCAGCGTGTAGGTGCGGGATAAAGGGGAGAGGGCCAGTGGGCCGTGGGGGGGATAAGGGTGCTTTGGCAGTTGCCATGGGGCTGATGCACACCTGAAGAGGAGAGCGCTTGTCCCTCTGACTCATATACAGTATTAAAATTATACAAGAGAATAAAAAAAATCAGAAATTGAACCTGCTATAAAAAATCAGTAATCAGTGAATAAATTGGCTTCCTGAGTTCAGGGGGCCACTCCAGCAAATCAGTCAAACCCCAGGAGGGTTTGTGGGGCCTCCAGCCAGTAGCAGGCTGGTCAGAAGCACAGCAGGCAGCCGGGGCTTGAAGCGGGCATCTGAAGTGCGGTCTGAGAGACCGAATCCTTTACAAGTCCTCTGCTGGGGGGTCTGAGGCTGTCTCTGGGTGGCGAGAGTCGGAACTGAGTCAAATTGAACTGAATTCTTAGACACCCTTAGCGGCATGCCTGGCCCACAGGGAATCAACATCGTCACAGACTAACCAAAGGCGGTTTTATGTTTTCTTGCCTGTCATCTTAGGAAAATCATTAACTTCCCTAAGTTCATTATGTTGTCCTTAAAATTGAAATATGTTCTCAATATGTAAACTGAGCAGGGGTGAGAGTAATGGCAGGTGGACTAGCTGAACGATCTGTTCTTGTGTCTCAAGTACCCACAGCCCACGTCCCATAGAGCCCCCATCCTTTCTAGCCCCCCAGTAGTGATGGCTGCTATTTTGGGTTATCTCCTGAATTTCTGTACCTGATTTGTATGGATTCTGATCTTGACTGGACCTCTCATCTGTGGTTATACATAAAAATTGTGACTGACATTTATACCGTGCTCCATCTAGCTGAGAGATAGTTTAAGAGTTTTACACATAGTAACTGATTATATCCTTGAACAAAGGTGTGTATTATTACCTCCATTTCAGATGAGGAGGTGGAGTCTCTGAAGGTTAACCTTGTTAAATTAATTGACTTTACTGTAGCTGCTGGGTGAGTATCAATTTTGGACCAAAGATGACTGTGCAGCGAGGGCAGTTTCCACACTGGCCCCGCTGGGAAGATGGTCTCAGGCACCGAAGAGTAATTTCTTTGAGGCAACAACTGTGCTTAATATTATTAGTGAAGACTGGTCACTGGCAGGAACTCAACTAAAGGAAGATGAATTCATTCAGCTAACAAATATGCACTAAGTGTCTGTTAAGCTGAAACGTGTGAAGATACCTTTGATACTACAGGCAAAACGAAGGGTGTGCTTAACTTCGAGGAGCTTCTACCCCTTGAGAGATGACCAACCATAAAGAGCCATCCATCCATCCATCCATCAAAATTCACAAGCCAGACTGTGATGAGAACTCATCAGACTGTGATGAGCTCTGTGCATGAAACCAACATGGCGGCATGTGTGGAGGGTGGCGCGACTTCAGAGAGTGTGCTCCGAAGCAGCTCTTGGGAGACAGCACACCTGAGCAAAGACCTGAAGAGTGAAGCCCAGTCTTGAAGACGCTGGTCAAGAAGTTTCCAGACTCCAAGGAGGTGCACGCCTGAGGATGCAGAGGGGGAGCACCGCCAGCGAAAGCGAAGGGACAGTTTGCTGTTCCAGGAACGCTCAGTGTGGAGGTGTCATCTTGCGGAAGGGCGGCATTTTAAGAGTCAGGCTATTTCTTTCTCACCTTAGCTCTCTCTAAATAGCTGTGTTTCACTCAAAAGTTTGCTTTTACCATCAATTCACGATTCGATGCCTCAGTTGTTTTTTTTTTTAACTCAGACAGGAAGGGGGGAGGGTTATTGCCTTCTGTGCTCAAGGAATTACCTGGGAGAGCAGAAGGTGCAAGTAGGCAGTGCCGGGAAAGGGAAAGGTGAGGGGGGCCCTCACGGTCACTGTCCATATGGGCTCTCGCCACCTGCCTTCCCAATCTCCAGGCAGAGGCGGCCCCACGCAACATGACCTTCTCTCCTTAACACCTCCTCAGAAGCCCAGAGCTGCCCATAATCCATAACTGGCAGTGAGGAGAGTAACGCCCTCCCGCATCAGGGCAAGAAGCCCCCGAGAGCCTGACTCTGATTTCTGTCGCTCCGAGTCTCGCTCCGAGTCTCATTAGCGCCTCCCTGATGCGTCAGCCTCCTGACGCGCCCGACAGCGGGACAGCTCGCGACCCTCTGTCTGCCTCCAGTCAGTTCAGACTCACGGGAGGCACTTCAGCGGCCATCTCGTCAACAGGCTGGGGACAGACCAGGCTCCGCCTGACCCCCAAACCCTCCCTGCATGTCTCAGGACCTCATTAGCGGCAGGCGTGTCTGCCAAGTCCTTTCGTGTCTGCAAAGCAGCGCAGACTCTGGCTTCCCTGCTCACCTCCGCGAGGGCTGACCCGCTGCGGGCGTCGCTGGGGAGGTGAGCAGGGAGCGCCGGCCCCGCCTGACTCCGGAGCAGGCCCAGCGCCCCGTGGAGGGGCAGGCGAGCGCGCTCCCAGACCAGCCAGGGGAACAAAACCCGACATTTTAAGAGCTGTGTCAGAAAGGCAAAGTCCTTTCCGCAGACTCCCGGAAGCAGAACACAGAACTCCCCGGGTGGGGCGAGCGGCCTGGGTTAGCACACGCCCCGGGACGCTGACACGCAAAAGCTTCAGGACACGAGAGTTACAGTAAGAACATCGCGGCCCCAAAGCGGCCCCTTCTCCTGGCAGGGACAGCGGCCTGGAGAGGCAGCTCCTGCAGGCAGCACCGCGGGTTCCTGGACAGCTCCTCCTGGTGGGAAGTAGACATTGAAAGACAGGCCTGTGCCTTCGCTTTTTCTTTCTTTTTTTTTTTTTAAAGATTTTATTTATTTGGGGCCTCCCTGGTGGCGCAGCGCTGCTCTGTGGAGTGGTCAGCAGCGCAAAATGCGAGTTCGACGCCCGGCCGGGGAGAATCCCACATGGCGCGGCAGACCTCTCCTGCCTCGCCCGCTGCTCCCCTCAGCAGTGTGTTTCTGATCTGCCTGTTCTGCTCCCCACTCTGTCTCTGGTGAACCCTCTCGCCGCCCCACACCTCTGGCCTGTCCCCCAGCTTGTATGTATAAATAAATAAATCTTTAAAAAAAAAGATTTTATTTATTTATGCATACAAGCTGGGGGACAGGCCAGAGGCGTGGGGCGGCGGGAGGGTTCACCAGAGACAGAGTGGGGAAGCAGAACAGGTGGATCGACGGAAACACACCGCTGAGGGGAGCAGCGGGCGAGGCAGGAGAGGTCTGCCGCACCATGTGGGAATCTCCCCGGCCGGGCGTCGAACTCCTGTCGCTGCTGCCGACAGCTCCACAGCACAGCGCTTAACCAGGGAGGCCCAGCCTGTGCTTTCTTAACAGAGTCCAGCTACTTAAATGCCTTTTCTCATTAGTGACTTCCTTTTGGAATGTCTCCTTCCACAGCGTCGAAAACGAGGTGTTTTTTCACAACGGATTATTGTAATAGTGAGGACTTGCAGGCCTTCCTGGTGGCACAAGAGGCATAGTCTCAGCACTATGAAACTATCGGCCCCCACTGCAGCTCGAGTTCAATCCTCAGCCAGGGAGCTTCCCACATGGCGCAGCAGACCTCTCCTGTCTCCCCCCTCTGCTCCCCTCAGCAGTGTACTTCAGTCGATAGGCCTGCTCTGCTCCCCACTGTCTCTGGTGAATCCTCTTACACCTTGCACCTCTGGCCTACACCCCAGCTCTTGTTTGCATAGATACAATTAAAATAAATCATAAATAAATCAATCATAGAAATAAAAATAAAAATAAATCATACCAAAAAATAGGAAGACTTGCTATATGAAAGGCAGTATTTTTGTCTTCAAAACCCGTACAGTGAACAGGAGCTCACCCCACTTTCTTGGGGTCACTGACTGTGACCCGTCTGTGGTGAGCCCCTAAATCAAAGGTGCTACTGGAGGGGGCGAGCCTCCCTCAACTGTGTGACAAAGCAAACTCGCGAAGGGGAAGACAGTCCGCCATCACAGCCTCCATCAGAACCGCTCTCCTGTGGGAAGGAAATGGGGTTTGTTCTCTGAATTCCTCAGAAGATTTCAAAATGTTGGCCTGAGACAAAGTTTTGAGAAGAAATGCATGTACATATTTTATCCCCCCTCAATCTCCACTCATTTTGTGCATCCTCTCTAGGCATCTTTGTAACCTTCCAGCTACTTTTCCTATTGTTCTCAGGCAGAAAATAAATTTAAAGAGAGTTTTGTTTATTTTGATGAATCCTGATGGCACTTCCAGGCAGCAGAGACACAGGCACCGAACGACACAGCTGAGAATAATGAGGCTCTTCCATTAAATCAAGCCTCGTGCTCTCATCTCAGCAATGCGGATTCAGCAGCTCAGACCTCGAAAGCGCCCGCACAGAATTCAAATGTGTAAACGCCAAGATGGGAAATGTCCTAGATCTCTTCAGATTGTCACATCCACTCAAATCAGGACAAAATCACCCGATTTTTAAGTACCCGATGTTCTGTTAGTGGATAGAGGCCCAATGGCACCCACAAATGAGATGTGAACACTCAGGATATAGCAGGGTGAGACTTTGCTGTCACTTCCATTTTGTGGATTTATGCAGAGATTAAATTATTATAGCCTGCCTAGGCTTCCATCCAGGTCCTCAGGAACGAGGCGAAATTTAAGGGTGATTTAAGGGAGCATTTACATCGACAGAGAGAAGGCATAATTTGTCAGGGGAGACTCATAGTTCCTTATTCTCCATAATGCTCAACTCAGCTGGCATTTGAGCAGATTGAAAGCCTGAGCTGCTTAAAGAGAGGTCCCGGATTTCAAAACTGGGAAACGGGGCTGTGAATGACGCGACGTAGCCACACTCCCTCCCTTGCTTATCTGGGCAGTTCCCTTCTTGCCAAGACCCAGGAGATCTGGCCTCAAGCTGGGTCCAGGGGGCATGCGACCCGCCCCTCCTCAACGTGCAGCACGCCTCCCTCCAGCCTTGACGACACCACCCAGGAACTAGGCCCTGGGCATCCCACATGCTGTCCTAGGTGTCTGCCCTGGCCCACGGCCTCGCCATCCCTTGCCTGAGCTAGTGCTGGCCTGGGACCTTGCAGAGTGACAGCTCGGAAAGGAAGTGTGTCTGTGTGTCCCCGCAGGGACCAGGGTGCCCCGGCCAGGCATGGTCCCTGCCAGTCTCCCCCCGACACCACCTGTGCAAGGGCTGCCAGTCCTGCCTCTGGTCTCCCCTTCACATCACTCCCACATCCCCAAGGCTCTCCCCCACTCCCCCCGCCTCCACCCCATTAATAATCCAAATCCTGGGCCTCCCTGGTGGCGCAGCAGTTGAGCGCTGCACTGTGGCGCTGTCGGCAGCGGGGACGGGAGTTCGATGCCCGGCCAGGGAGATTCCCACATGGCGCGGCAGACCTCTCCTGCCTCGCCCGCAGCTCCCCTCAGCAGTGTATTTCCACCAGTCTGCCTGTTCTGCTCCCCGCTCTGTTTCTGGTGAGCCCTCTCGCCGCCCCACGCCTCTGGCCTGTACCTCAGCTTCTATGCATAAATAAAAAAAATCTTTACAAAAATATAATAATCCAAATCCTAACAGCTTATATCTAGACTGCAGTTACCACACTCCAGGTACTTATTTATTTCAAATCAGTCCGTCCAATCCTCAGCCGGGGCTGGCAAGCGCGGGCGCAGAGATGCAGCATTGTAAACAGAGAGGCTGAGTTCTGGGCACCGGGCGTGCGGCAGGAGTTCGATGAGCCCCCCCACCGCAGGTACCCGTCTGGGTCGACTCCAGTTCAATGTACTCGACTCTTCACGACATCACCTGTCCAGCAAGGCCCTTTCTGCCCCCCAGATCAGGTACAGGCCCCTCCTCATTGTCCTGCTAAATCCTTGCAGATTCATTTGCCAGATTGCTTTAGAACGAGTCACTCACCAGCCGCGCCCTGCTAAATGATCAGCGACCCTTTATTTTTACTTCCCAGCACCTGCCTTTCAATAAATGTACGCATGGAAATAACGACTGTGAATGAAAATAAGTATTCTGAATTACAGCAAAATACCAGCGGTGTATAAGGCAGCTCAGAATAAGACAGTGACACCTACTTCTCTCTTCCAGCATCTTCTGTACAAATACCCCTCTCGGCAGACATCGGCCTAAGTAAATATTTGCTGTGTGAACGAAAAGGTCCTGATGGAATACTAATGGGAAGGATGAACTTTGTAGTAAATATTCACACTGTTCTAAAATAAAAAGAGTATCAAATCAAATAAAGAGAGTTGACAGCCTCTGGGTCAGACAAATCTTGTATCAGATTCAATATTTGGAGGATTTATTAACTGACCTATGCAAATGGGCAGAGTTCAGTCGTTCTGCTCCAAATGGAGTCAGGTGAGCCGGCAGGCAGTGGTGATCTGCAGCTTAGAACTGCAGCTTAGAAAATAATCCCAGATGAGTATCTTGAATACCTTATTAAGCCTAAACAGGTCACCAAGTCAGTGCGGGAAGACGGATCCTTTCTGATTCCGTCTGAGGGTCTCGGAAGTTTGTCTTCCAGGTCAAACGGTTCAGTGTTAGCCCCGAGCAAACGGGATGCTTGTGATGCACAAACTCACGTCAGATGAAAGTTTTAAGGGAAATTTCATGCTCAAGACAAGTCAGCGAAAACCACGTTTTTGAAGGGCTGACTCCAACCCTTTCACCATCGTTCTCCTTTTTTCTTTTCTTTTTTTTTTTTTGAATGATACACGCACGCGGGAAGCATCCGAAGCTGTACACGTACAGGGTAGTAGGGCTCGTCCTCCCACTTTCCTCTATCCTGACCCAAGCTCTGGTACCCGTCTCGTGCGAATTCCCCCAGAGAGAGTGCCAGTCCCCAGCACACTCAGTGACTCAATCAAACCTGATCCTGCCACTAACCCTAGGTTTCCACTGTGAAAGCTTTGCAGGTCTTTTCACTGTCACAACCCATGTTTCAGGGGCTAGTCTCATATATGCTTTGTGTATACCTGTTACTTTTAAATATATATATATATATGTATTTATTTATGCACACAAGAGTTGGGGGATAGGCCAGAGGTGTGAGGGGTGAGACGACTCACCAGAGACAGAGTGGGGAGCAAAACAGGTGGACTAACTGAAATCCACTGTTGAGGGGAGCAGCAGGGAGACAGGAGAGGTCTGCTGCGCCCTGTGGGAAGTTCCCTGGCCAGGGATTGAACTCGTGCTGCAGTGGCTCTGAATAGGTTCATAGTGCTGAGTCTTAACCCCTGCACAGCCAGGCGGGCCCTATACCTGTTACATTTTAAACTGCATGAAGAAAAGGCAATTTGAAGTAAATGTGCTAAATCCAAAAATAGCTACAACATACAAAACCATGATGGCAACTATCAATTCCATGATCAAGCTGACCCCGGCAGAAATTTACAGCTTCGAGTGTCACAGCAGAGAGAAAGAGCCCTCTTTTCTACTCCTCATTGATGAAAGGAAAATGGGGCCTCATGGCAGGTTTTATGCTTATTTCTAAGCCAGGCGTTTAGCATCTTTCCAAGTACTTTAAAGTCATCTTATTTTTCTATAAATTTTGTATATCTGATGCCTACTTTTTTTCCTATCGCTTTAATTTCTGACATATAAGACCTCTTTACAGGGTGAAAGTGAGTATTATATAATGGCTTTTGTTGAAAATACCTTTCTCTACCTTATTTTCCTGTCCTGTAATGTGCCTTAGGGTGTGTGTTTCATTTTTCCAGACAAAATGTTTATGTAATTTGATTAATCGGCTTCTTCTTATGGTTTCTCCCATTTGAACCACACCCAGCTCCCAGACAATAAGAATGATGCTGCGTTTCCATCAAATACATTTCCTTTTCCATGCAAATCTTTCTAATATTTCATCCAGTTTTCTCTAAGCTTTCATCAAACAATCTGTCCTCTGTCCCCTGACAGACCTTCATCTTTTGACAAAATTTCTCCATTTCCTCAAAAATTTCTCTCTCTATTTGGGTAAACATTACCAATACATGGGCTCTATTCTAGTCAGTAGTGTATTTGTCACTTAACTGCTTCAGTGTGATGCAGTTTGAAGAGCAGATTCCATTTCTTTCTACTCTTCTTTTTTAGAACTTTCCTGATTACTATCACCTGACTCATTTTTCAAAAGATACTTAGAATCTAAGAAAGAAAAATATCTTATCAGCATTTTTATTGGTCCTGCATTAAATCCATAAACTAATGCCAGCCAAATTAGGATTTTTTTTAAAGATTTATTTTTTATTTATACATACAAGTTGGGGTACAGGCCAGAGGCGTGGGGCGGTGAGAGTGTTCACCAGAGACAGAGCGGGGAGCAGAACAGGCAGATCAGAAATACACTGCTGAGGGGAGCAGCGGGCGAGGCAGGAGAGGTCTGCCGCGCCATGTGGGATTCTCCCCGGCCGGGCGTCGAACTCCCGTCGCCGCTGCCGACAGCTCCACAGCGCAGCGCTTAACCGCTGCGCCACTGGGGAGGCCCTCAAGTTAGGATCTTCATGTTGGAGTCTACCAAGGGTCAGTGTATTCTGTCTTCTATCCAAGAGTCTTTTGGGTGTGTTCACACGGTTTTAAGGATTCTTCAACAAATATGTCTTCCACATTTTTAGTTTATTCATAGGTATTTTATCTTCCTATTTCTATTAGAAGTGAAACCACTCTGCCAAGCTAAAATATAGTTGCTTCCATACAGTTGTTCTGTACAGACAAAGGCTATTGATTTGTGTCTATCAATTTTATTCTTGGTTATCTGAATATATTCTCGTTTGGTTTACTAAATTCCCAGTTGATTTTCTTGTGGCATGCCACATGTTTTGCAAATAATGGTAATATTATCCTCTTTTCAATTTTTAATGCCACTTTTATATCTGTGACAGAGGACATGTTTGTTTTAATCTTTCAGTAACCTCAGGTGGAGAGTTACGATGGTTTTCCATTAAGCCAAAGATAGGCTTTGGGGGAAAATACACTTGCACTGATTAATTCCCCACCCTTTATACTGCACATTCAAAGCACCACTTCTGTTATACCTGCTTGCGTTGTAAATGCTTCAACTAACATATTTTTTTCTCTGAGCACTCTTGGTGGTATCTCCTAAGTTCCATAAGGTAGCATTTTTTAAGCATTTTTACTTAACTAAAATTTTTGCTTTACTAATTTAAAATTAAGAAAATATGCTCATTTTTTCTCTCCTCCCTACATCCATCCATACGCTATTTATCCACCCCCCTCACTTTTAGGCTAGGTGATGAGACATGATTTCTAATGTTGATCTTAATTTCTCACTGCATCATGTCGGGGCTAGATATGGATGTCTACACTGTATTTTATTCTTTTAATAAATATTTAGTTGGCACAGGAAAACCAGGAACATGACAGGTATAGATGCTAAGAGATTAAATATGTATTACATTGACTTCCTCCATTTGCTGTTTTATCTTCTCCGTGCTAACCTGTTGATAGTCTTGATCTTTCATTGAGACAGGTAAGAGTCTCCTACTACCCATAGATTTCACCTAATTTTCCATGAATTTACTGTCTTTTATCATGAACTACTGAACTGCAATTTTGTTGAAATAGCTCTTCATTTTTTAGAGCTGCCTTGACAAAAGAAGCCAGCTTAGTCACTGAGGACAAAAGAAACGCACAGCCTTTTGTCCTGGGGCAAGTTGAAAATCAAGGCGTGGACAAAGCCCAGCTGTCTCTGAAGACCACAGGGAGCACACTCCCTTGGCGCTCTCTGCAGGTGACACCTGCCAGCAGCCCGTGGCTTGTGGTAGCACAGCTCCTGTTTTGCCTCCGTCCTCACACGCCTGTCCTTCCCCTTACTTGTCTTCAAATACCCTCTTGTAAGAATATCAGTCACTAATTCCAATGGGCGCCACAGAGTCTACTCTAAAGCAGTTTGCCCACATTTAATGCTATCTCCAGATGAGGCCACATTCACAGGTAGCAGGGATTGAGACACAAATATATCTTCTTGGGGATGCAAATCAGCTCTATCAAGTTCATTGCTTTTTGCCCTCATTTATCCCTATGTGTCTTAGGAGCATAAACCTTTTTTTTTTTCCTATGTGTGGGCTCAGTGTGCTATTATAATCCTTTCATTTCCAATCTTTCTACTTCAGCTCCATCACATGTGTACAACACTACTTGATCACACTTAGTAATATGAGACTTTTTTCTTCTGATAAGTATATACTGTTTATATTAAAAATACATAATCTATAGTTATTCTGACATCATGTTTTGTGTTTCTTCTCTCACTCCTTTATGTTTTCTGTCTTCTATACATTCCTTGCTTTCTTATATGTGAGTTGGGTAGCATACAATACTTTGGAAATTGTCCTACTTTGGGTCATTATAGTGTTTTATTTCTTTCATGTAACTTTATTCTGCATATTGCGTCTTCCATTTTTCAGACACGGGGAACAACAGGGAATGTATAGACCCCAATTTTTCTCCTCCAACACCAGCTGAGTAACACTGCTATTAACTCCTCTCATGCTCACTTGCCACCTTCAATGATGTTCAAGCCACAACTGAATGACCAGCGACAAATGAGACTTTAGACGTCTGATTCTAGAAGATGGAATAATCATCCTTGTTCAACAACAATCTTATTTCCCTGCCAACAGTCACAAGTTATCAACACAGCCTCTGGCTGTCCTCACTGGCTTCACACCACGTGCAGAAGTCGGCGCCAGCAGCTGTTGCCCCATTACTGCTACAGGTGGATGATGTTAGGCTCACCCCGACATAGTTCCTGAGTCTCAGATCAGCTAGTCCTCAGCTGAGGCCTGTCCTTTAACAGATTCTTCAAGGCGGACTTATAGGAGATAAATTCATGGAGTGCCTACATGACCCAAATCACCTGCAGAGGCCCTTATAGTTCCGCCTATCTCAGGGTGGCATTTGGCTCCTGGCTGGCGCTGGTTCACCGTCTCACCGCTGATGAGAGATATTGTTGTGAACTCTAAGGCCAACCTGATATTCCTTAGAAGTCATTTGATCTTGTTGCTGCAATGCTCACTGAATTACATTCTCTTTAAAATTCACTACTTTACCAGGTTCTTCCATTTAACCACACCTAACTGACTTTTCCTGAGGTATGACGTAGTTTCGAGTCTTTTTTTTTAACCTTAATGTATACTTGAATGATATTTTAGGAAATGTTTTCACCTTGTGGGAAGTTTTGTTTATTCAGAGATGCTATATGTGCACTGACACGCCTTTGTCTCTCTGCAATCTCTCTTTTTGAATAAAACCCTACTAAATTATCAGTCTCTAGTCTATGCACTCACTCTCTTCAGTCTGCCTTGTTGTGCGTGCGTGTGTGTGTGTGTGTGTGTGTGTGTGTGTGTGTGTGAGAGAGAGAGAGAGAGAGAGAGAGAGAGAGAGAGAGAGAGAGAGAGAAAGAAACAGAGAGACAGACAAGGGAGTGAGGAGTGTAAGTGCAGTCTTTACTTATCCCGTCCTCTCAGAGATTTGTCCATGGAACGATCCTGAATCTTCCTTCAAGACACCCCTCCCACAAGCCTTCCCTGGAGCCCCCGCTCTCCTCACCCAGCGCCTGCTGTTTGTGAGACCACGGGCTCAGAGCAGAAGGGGGGAAATGGGGGGCTGCCATCCGGTCACCGGCTGCAGACACAGCCTTGCTGGTCCTGCCCTGGGTTCACAACTGCCTCGGGCCCTCGGGCCTGGCCCACTTTTGCTGCTTCCTGCTCTCTGCAGAGCCCCCCAGCCCCGGCAGATCTCTCCTCTCCAAGAGCCCCACCCACAATCATTTGTGATTTGAGGTTTTCATCAAGGTGCTAGTTTTTCAGTCCCATTTGTTTCCTGAGTCAAAACCAACCAGACCCCGCCCCTATCAACTAAGGAAGACTAATTAACAGAGAGATAATTCAGCCCTGCACTGCTCTCTGCTCTCCCTGCCGACCGCCCCTGCACAAATCACAATTTCAGAAATGAAAACGTGAGCACACCCACATCAAGACTGGTCTTCCCCAAATCCCACAGCGACCTCCTAATGCCTGCCCCTAACTCTGACTCCATCTCCCCAAATCCATCTTTGAAACGACAGCCAGCAATGCATCCTAACTCGTTTTTCTGCTTAAAAATTGACTTCAAGTAATTTTGAAAATTACATTATTTCTCCCTCAGGGAAAATCACGAAACAGGAGATGAACATCAAACAAACAATGCTTTTAGAGAAAGAAGAAATATATTCAGTCATCCTGGTTTTAAATAGTCACAACTTGAACCTTCTAGTCTTTTCAAACCAGGTGTTGATACGCTTCACTTCTCACTGTAAAATCTCCAGGACACAAAGCCCAGCCCAGGTCTCCTCCCAGTGAGGCGACAGCAGTTTCTCTGCCTGCTCTTCTTTTCCTGTCAGGTGGCCAGGAGGCTGAAGTTCGGCCTGCCCACCTGCCTGGCCCCTCGAAATGCCCCTGAGGCCGCCTGGGCGGACTCACGGCCGTCCTCCTGGGGCCAGGCCGGCCAGGGCTTGGGCTGAGCATCTGCGTCCTGGGGCTTTGCTTTCACCTTAAAAACCTCCCCGGGGTTAAAGGCTCAAAATGGGGGAGAAAAGAGCACAAGGGACTATGGTGACGGTTCATGGGTGGGTCACCTACGGGGAATACACAATAATGTAAAAGACGTAAATAATTATAACAATAAAAAAAATAAAAAGAAATAGGGCCTCCCTGGTGGCGCAGTGGTTAAGCGCAGGGCTGTGGAGCTGTCAGCAGTGGAGACATGAGTTCGACACCCGGCCGGGGAGATTCCCACATGGCGCGGCAGACCTCTCCTGCCTCGCCCGCTGCTCCCCTCAGCAGTGTGTTTCAGTCGATCTGCCTGTTCTGCTCCCCGCTCTGTTTCTGGCGAACCCTTTCGCTGCCCCACGCCTCTGGTCTGTACCCCAGCTTGTATGCATAAATACACAAATCTTTAAAAAAATAAATAAAAAGAAATTTAAAAAAACTCCCCCGTCGTTTCCCTCTAAGAACATTCGGCAAGCGGGTTGTCTAATTTTGTTTGGAGAAAGTGCAAGGGTGTGACTCTTGAAATGCAATCCCCTTTCTACTGAAATTAGGAAGGAAAAAAGTGGGTATCACTTCTAGCAAAAAAAAAAAAAAAGGTGCCATAACCCGGGAAAGCAGGAGACGGGCAGAGAAACCCCCCCATTAACAGCGACCTGCAAAATCATCTGCAGAATAACCTGGGTCAATTTTGACCCTTTTCCTGTTGACTTTGCATTATGGCCGTGCTGGGTTTCAAATAATCCTGACGACCCGTCTAATTTTTTTGACTCCAGCTTTCTTCATTGTACTTTGTTCTGCTTGTGGGCACCTTGCTTCGTGCGTGCCTGCTCTGCCACCTCACCGAAGGACATGCCACTTCAGTGCTGCCACCCTCACACCTGACATGATTAGTCTCATCTGAGATAAAAATGGGGGCGCAGGGAACAGCTCTTTACAGTGACAGGGCCACAGTTACTGAGGGGAGCCCCGGGGTCCCTGCCCAGCTGCCCGAGGCCAGCCTGACCCCAGGGGAACGGCAGGAGGGGCACCTGCCCCCCAGGGGGCTGAGGACACTGGGGTATAGCCCAGAGGTGCAGGGGTGAGAGGACTCACCTTACGTATCATGTGGGGAGCAGAACAGGCGGATCTACTGAAACCCACTGCTGAGGAAGATTATCCCACAAACAAGCAAAACCAGTAAGAACTGAGTCAGAGGGAAATGGACCCAGGTCACAGGGCGAGACCCGGGTATGATTAAAGCGTGGTTTCCTCGGTACCAGCGTCTTTTTTTTTTTTTTGACAGCAAAGGTTTTGCTTTAAGGACCCAAATGAGACACTCAACCCACTGTTCACGTAGCCACTTACCCGTGTCAGATTGGCTGGGCCCAGTTTCAAAGGAAATTAATGACAAACTTCAATTTTAAGCAAGTCAAAGCTGCGTATGAGTATTATGGAGTTCATTTCCCAAAATGCCACAAAATTAAAATGAAATACCCTCTAAAATTTGAGAGCCCTTGGGCACCGTAAATCTTAGTTACAGGAGAAAATGAAACATCCTGTGATAAGACGGGGCCTGATAAGATGTAATAAAACATGAGGCTGATACAGAAGGTCAGAAAGATGGCTATAAAATGCGAAATGAAAGCACAAATTGCTCCGTCCTCATCACCCGAAGTGTTCAGAAGAGGCAGGGAATTAAACTGCAAGGAGAGCTGGACATCAAATGAGGTGGCGTACTCCATCACCCCTAAACCGGTGGAGGCATTCCCAAAAGGGGTGTCACCTTCTTCCTGGGAATAATGAAGAGTAAGCCAAGGTCAACGTTTGCAAATGGGTACCTGGCTATAGTGAGACTTAAAGGGCGGCTCGGGTACAACTGCGCGAGGGGGCGGCAGCGGGTGATCGCGCGACCAGCAGTAACTGCGGCCTGCAAAGACAGCCCAACGGGCTTCCTCTGACTCCTAGACCAAGTGCTCACGGGGACCCACAGGGAGTGAGTGACCAAAGCCACCAGCCCTGGGGGGCCAAGCGCCCGGCACGCACTGCTCACAGCTCGGACTTCCCCACACGCCTTCAGAGCGAGGAGGGAGCGCTGCGCATTTCTGGGGACACGTTCTCTGGGGCGCCCGCGCCTCTGCAGACACGGTGTCAGCCGGGCCCACTGGGTGAGCCAGGCCAGCTCCGACTCCTCCGCGCCCGCACCCCTCCTCTGTGAGGTGGGCCCGAGACTCCCCCTGCTGCCAAGCTGAAAAGGGGGCGTCCAAAGCACCCAGAGGCTGCTCACTGAAAACTTCCCGAACGCTCCTTTCCGCTCTCCCGCCACTTCTCACTCTCAGCGGCTGCGGGACGACGAACTGACCCTCAGGCGCAGCTGGGCCCTCAGGGTGCTGGACGCCGGGTCTGGGGTGAAGGGCAGAGGAAGGAGGGGTGCAGAGGCGTGGGGAGCAGTGCCAGCCGTTCGTTAGGCTCAGTGGAGCTTGGGGGACACCCTCCGTGTGTGACGACGCGTGAGGAGGGTGCTCAGGCCGCCCGTGCCCGCGCCACCTCGGAGCTGAGCCCCGTTGAGGCCCCTGCAGCGCCACCTTCTGCGAGACTAGGAAGGGGATGTCTCCAAACCGCGTAGCTTTTCTCACACTCTCAGGGCCCCAGGCGCCCCTCCCGCCCTGGTCTTCTGCGGGTGTGCACCTGCCTCGCGGGGTGACCGGGGAAGAAATGTTACGAGGCCCCCCTGCTGGCAGGCGCCACCTCGCGGACAGCGGGCAGCGCCGAGCCACTGCGCTGGGGAGACGGGCTCACCACACCCTGGACGAACTCGGCTGGCCCAGTGGACCGGGCAGAAGCCGCGCCGCGCGGCAGTCGAGGCCCAGGACGCACCGCGGGAGGCGTCTGCAGGGCGCGGGGCAGAGCGGGCGACGCGAGCGAGGGGCATTTCTGTCCCGGCTAGAGCTGGTCCGGCTGGTCAAGAGCAGGGCCGCTGGCACAGGCGGGTAACGGAAAGCCACTCCCGCCGTCCCCCAGGATCGCGCGGAGGAGGCAGACGAGCCCGTGGGGAAGAGACGCGGGTCGGGGAGGCACGTGGGACCGTGGCGGCAGGCGCGAGGGCCCGACACCCGCGCTAGCTCTGGGAGGAGGCTGCCGCCGGGGCGCGCACCCCAGGCGGAGGCGACGACTGGTTTCATGGCTGTGTCTGGGTCCGCCCCGGCCAAGGCCCGTTGGGGCAGCAGGGCCTCTGGCTGGACACTGGGCAGAGGCGCTCCCCGGGGGCCCAGTGCCCAGCACTGCAGGTCACAACTCGCAGCCTGCCCAGCCGAGAGCTGGCAGCCCCGCGGGGGCCCAGGCGGCGGGGTGGCCCTTCCTGACCCACACCCAGTAAAGGCACCAAGTACCAGCTCCAGGCCAGACAGAGGGCAGAGGCTCTGCGGCCTGGGGAAGGGGGAGGAGGGCACAAGGTGGCAGAAGCGCCGCGGGGACCCGGCCAGAGTGCCAGGAACGCGCTCTCCGCAGTGGGCCATTTCTTTTGGCTACAAACGTTTCTGCATTGGTTCAAAACAGTGAGTTGAGCCTTTTCCTGTTTTTGCACTAAATGCAATAAATAAACAGCTAGATAAACAAACAAACAAGTAAATAAATAATTAAATAAATAAAAATAAAATGTTGCAAGTAAAAAAAGCTGCAGCAGCCATTCCCGTTCGGAGTCGCTTCTAAGAATTCCCAGAAAAGCACAATCATTTACCAGCTGCAAATTTAGTCAGACCAAAGTTCAGAGTCCTTAATATTTCATGGGCTTAAACTTTCCAGTTCTACGATCAAAACAGTGACTCAGCTCCCACTTTTGCTTCTCTCCCAGATCCATTTCTCTGATCAACTTCGAGCATCATTTCCTGCCCTCTGGGAAACATGGTAGAGAAACAGTCCATCTTTGCTGTAGAAAATCCTAAATATTTTACAGAGGTAATCCCGGTTATTTATTCCTTAATGATCCTAACGCATCCCTGGACACCAGAACAGAAGTGTGCTTCTGGGCTGTGCGGATACAGCGCGGAAACGACAGAGAAAGGAAACCACAAGATGTGGCAGAGATGCAGACGGGGTCGTCAGAGGCCCCCGCCCTGGCTCCCGGGATCAGCAGGCCTGGCTTCCGTTCTCCGGGAATCCCGCAGCCTTACAAACATCTCCCTGCAGCCTGGGGAGAGGCCGGGGCCTCCTCCGTGCTCCCTGAGGCTGCTCCCCTCTGACTGCTGCCCTGGCCCGGCTCCACCACCTCAGCGATCTCAGGGGACCGGCCTGGCACAGGCCAGGTATGTTCTTCACTAACACTTTGTGTGCCGGTGCCCTTTAAATTTACCAGCCCTTGGGGCCGGCCATCTTCTGTGCCACCTCATGAATGGTCTAAGCATTCAGTAAAACACACAACTCCTGAACTACTGGATATTAAAAAACTGTAATATCTCTCCTAAAACACCTTACACTTTCGCCAAAACAATGTGTAAAGCTTCTAGACTGAGTGTGATCAAAGAAACAGCTCCTAATAGTTCCAAATCAATCCACTGTGGCGTGAAAAACCAGAGACAAGATAAACACATATTAATACGTGAACGGCCACCTGATACTGGTGACAAAAGCACGTACTGATACGTGAGTGGACCACAGAGTGATAAACCACATGAAACCACTCAGTACCACCTATTTCCACCAGCAGGTGTGTCAAGACTAAGAATCATTTGTGTTCTATTTTTGCACAGCAACAAAAAATTAAAACGGCATTTCCAAACACTCAAATGAGACCATCAAAACGAAGCCACATAGTACTAAATGAGGCAAGTTAGTGGTGATGGAGTATAAGGCACGTAACACACTGTTAAGACGCACTGCAACTAGCTGGGAGCGCTCTTGCTAATCATTTTCACTGTTTTTGAGATTAGTCAGCATCAGAAAATCTGTGGATCACAGGTGAATTCCAAAACCCACTTCACGCTGGCGTCCCCTCGGTCACTGCCATCTAAGCAGCGAGGTCTGGGGCCTGCGCCCAGGCAAGGTCAGACTTAGTTTCCTTCTAGTCCAGCAGCCCAGGTCACTGGCATATGCAGCCCTCAAATGCGCTGCTGTCTCTGCGGCCAGCCCCCAGTGTGGGCAGCTCAGTGGGCGCCTGCCTGGCCGGCCACGTCCCCGGGGACACCTCTTACACAGAGAGCTTCCTGCCTCCCTCCACGGCCAGCAACGGCCTGCTTAGCCAGAGCCAAGAGCAACGGTGAGAGCTTAAAGAAAGGCAATGGGACAGGCCCGAGAAACAAACGGGAATTTTCAAGTGGGAATTTGAGCTTTCCAGGCCGAGAGCTTCCCAGGAAGAGAGCACCTCCACATTCTCAGTAGTTCCCCGGGGACTGTTTTAAAAACACAGTTTAGGGGTTATAGTGTTCCCCTGTGTGTCCGCTTCCCTCACCCTCCACACTCACCCTGTTCCCTCTGGTGACCAGAACGTTTTTCACTAAGATTTTTTTTTTTGCCAGTGTGTGGTTTTTACACATTCACGCCACAGATCACTGGAACCATTCACCATCTCTCACTCTCTACTTTTACTCAGCATCGTCAACCACAAGGTCCAACCGTTTCGTCCCTAAAGGTGCTGTTTCCCCTTTTTCAGTAGCTAGTAATATTCCACCGAGTGCACGTTCCAGTTTCTTGGTCTGTCCGCCTGTCAGGGGGCACCCAGGTTGGTTCCATGACTGGCTACTGTGGGCAGCGCTGCCATGACACAGGGGGACGAACATCTTTTCGCCTTAGAGTTTTCATATTTGGGGGCAATGCCCAGCAGAGGCATTGCTGGATCCTGTGGGGTTTCTGCTTTTCTCAATGAATCTCCATCCTGCTTTCCATAAAGGCTGCACCCGTTTGCATCTCCTGCAACAATGAGTGAGCGTTCCTCTCTCTCTGTAAATCACTGCTGAGTCTCCAGTGTGCAGCTCTACGTGGTCTGCCCCTGCAAATAGAGTTCAAAGTCCAAACCAGCCGATGGGAGGGTCCCAGGAGGTGGGTCTCGGGGAGGTCAGTTCCTGGCGGGTGAGGCTCCTCTCCCCGCTCTCACCTGCAATGGCACATCCACGGAGCAGGAAGCTTTGGCAGATACTGGGTGTGCCGTGCTGTGCCCACGCCCCACAATCCAGGACAGGGGTGAGTGTGTCCTGAGCCCGCCAGTCTTCAGCACTTGTCACAGAAGCCTTCAGTGATAAAGACTATGGCAGGCCTTCCCTGTCGTGTCTTCACGTCCTGACTGACTTACAAGTCACCTGAGATCACTTTTCTGACCCAGAAAACCATACCTAAAAGCATACTTCTGTGCACGCACACGTGCGCGCACACACACACACACATGCACACACACACAATGTGGTCACCAATGCTGATGTGTAAACATATCTGGAGAAGCAGCATTAACTTGTCCCATGACCCTTCTCTGCTTTATGATGAAAATACAAACAGTGATGGCATTGCTGGCTCTTTTTATCCAGGAATCATCTGAGCTGTGTCTTTCGTACCAATTAGTGGGCAATAGATCCCGAAGCCCTGAAAAATATTGTAGCTGAAAAATGTCTTAGTAATAAAGTCTGCTATCAGAATAGCAATAATAATAGCGCCCAAGGAGGAATGGAAGGACATTTCAGGTGGGCAATTTTTGTAAAATTAAATTCGTATCTGTTTTTACCGTGGCCCGGAGATAAATGTGCTCCACTAATTTCACTTTGGAAAGCGCTCATTCGATCACAGAGGCGAAGCGCGGGATGGCGGTGAGACGGGGGTGACAGGAAGCGCTGCCAGTGCCCCCAACGGGTTCTCACCAGGACCCTCCACCCACCGCCCACAACAGGATGGGCTGTGTTTTCCGAAGTGTACCAAGGAAGTCGCCCCAGTGGTTAGAGCTCATAGATCCATGTGGAGGTGAAACAACCCACTGAAAATCACGCTGGTAGACACTGCTCTTCTCCTGCAGCAAAAGCAATGGCACTAAGGACACTCGCAGGGCATCTACCCCCTTGACAGATGGAAGGGCCCGACGCAGTGCTGCTGCCTGCAGGTCCGAGGCCGTGCAGCAGACCTCTGCGTTGGGCTGAAGCTACACAACCCCATTCAGCACTGAACCCCTCCTCCATCTCCCCCAGCGCCTGCCAACCACGGCTCCCCTCTGCTCCACGATATTATAGACCATACGGACACAACAGAAGTGGGGTCACGCCGTGCAAGCGCCTTGGACAAGATCTGGGTTTGGTTGCAGACAACCACAATAAAGCAAATGACACAACTTTTTGGCTT
Source organism: Scalopus aquaticus (assembly GCA_004024925.1). Classification (NCBI taxonomy): domain Eukaryota; kingdom Metazoa; phylum Chordata; class Mammalia; order Eulipotyphla; family Talpidae; genus Scalopus; species Scalopus aquaticus. The sequence goes on from PVIJ01002093.1 coordinate 83,542, forward strand.
CAGTGCACATACAAGTTTAGTTTACATTATACCATTGTCTATTCTGTACAACAGCATTATGTTTTTAAAATGTCTATACTGTACATTTAAAATGCTTTTTTGCTCTTTTTAAAGATTCATCTATTTATGCATACAAGAACGGGGGTGCAGGCCAGAGGTGTGGGGGGTGAGGACTCCCCAGAGACAAAGTGGGGAGCAGAAAAAGGCGGGTCCACTGAAATCCACTGCTGAGGGGAGCAGAGGGGAGACAGGAGAGGTCTGCTGGGAAGCTCCCTGGCTGAGGACAGAACTCGTGCTGCGGTGGCGACCGATAGTTTCATAGTGCTGAGACTTAACCCGTTGCACTACCAGGTAGGCCCTAAAAATGCCTTATTGTTAAAAAAAAATGCCTTTAATGAGTCCTAATCCTCTTGCTGTTGGGGGGGGTGCTTGCCTTGATGACGACGACAGCTGACCAGCAGTGCAGTGGCCGCGGAGGGTAGAGGGAGAGGCAGCAATTTCGTAAAACGTCACAACGTCCCTGCCCTGCTCTTCCCCTCAGAGGTTTCTCCAGAGCATGTGAGGTTGCTTGAAGTATTTTACCCCCAGGGCAGCTTCCTTCACAGTGAGAGATCCCCCCAAATCCCACACTGCTCCGTCAGTTACATTTAGGTAAAATCCTAAATGCTCTGCTGTCCTTTTATCAGTACTCTCAGCATCTCTGCCCGGTGTGGGTTCCAGCTCAAGAAAGCACTTTCTTTCCTCACCGCCACGACGCAATCCCTAAGCCACTAGAGCTGACGGTGCAGCAACCCAGCCCCGACATGCGGCTCGATTTCCGAGCCTGGCCCCCTTGCTCTGCGCCCACACCCGCAGTTACTTCCGCCAGGGACGCCCCGAACCCTCTGAAGTCACCCACAAGGTTGGAATCGCCTTCTTTCAGACTCCTATTAATGTTGTTATCCTGGCCTCAGGAATCACAAGTGTTCCGACTGGCATCTGGAATGGTGAATTCTTTCCAGAGCTTTTCCATTTCCTTCCCCAGCTCTATTCGAGAAATCACTGTCGCAGGAAGTTGTAGGTAGAGAAATGAGAATGAAACCAAGTCCGAATCGTGCCGAGAGAGTGAATCCTGTGGCATCAGTGTGACCAAGCCCCCAGGAGGGGAACTGGCACACAGACCAGGGGCTGGCACGCTGCTGCCTTCGCTGCCCAGCGCGCCCCGCTGCACAGCCCGAGCGGGGAGAAGAGCCTTGCAGTTGGATTCCTTTCGGGACTCCCAAGTCAAGGGGGTTAGCTACTGACAGGATGACGCAGTGGCCTGGAAGGAGGAATAAAATTAGCCTTTGCAGATGTGGAGCCGACGACAACGTGTAATGGGTCTTTCTGGTCCAAGCTCAGAACCACAGACGCAATCAACGACTGCCCCTCTCTGGACTGCACCGCCGCTGTCAATGCCAGGACGGAAGGCGGAGGCCTGGGAGCTGTGAAAGCAGGTATTTCATATTTATGATAGCTCGGAGTCCGAACAATTCAGGTTTAATTACATTTTCATCATGGACTCACTTTATCAGAAACTTATGACCTGAAATACGGCTGCCTAATAGATTCATCATGGTGAAGCGCAGGGTCATTTTCGGCTGGATGAGAGTATCACTGGTGTGAGCTTCAGGGATCCAAGTGGATTTTCTGTCACTTATTATCCAAAGAAGAAAATAGATTGATGGCCCATTTTAAAAAAGAAATTTGCCAGTGGGAGTGGCCGTAGCTTTCCTCTTTCAACAGGACGACTGAGTGACTCGGTAACAATTCAGAGTCAAAACAGAGAAAGGTAGAACTACAAAGGAACTTGGTCGAGACCATATAGCCAGGCCTGATTCAGAAACACAGAAGGGGGCCGCCCTGGTGGCACAACGGGTTAAGCTCAGTGCTGTGGAGCTGTTGGGGGCTGCGACGCCAGTTCGATGCCTGGCAGGGGAGAATCCCACATGGCGCAGCAGACCTCTCCTGCCTCGCCCGCTGCTCCCCTCAGCAGTGTACTTCAGTCGATCTGCCTGTTCTGCTCCCCACTCTGTCTCTGGTGAACCCTCTCAACCCCCACACCTCTGGCCTGCACCCCAGCTTGTATGCAAAAATAAATAAATCTTTAAAAAAAAATCAGAAAGTCAGAAGTCAAGAGGGAAGGGGGGGCAGACAAAACTAGGCAGAGTGTCCAGGAAGAGGGCACAACTCACAGGCCCAGCACGAAGCAAGTGCTTCTCAGCCCCAAGCCCTTTGTGGTGACTGAGCTGGGCATACACCCCTGCAGCTGGTGATAAGGATGCTGGCAGTTTGTGGGGTGCAGGTCCTCCTGGTGACGTGTATTAGTGACCCAAATGCCAGCTGTTGAAGGCACAGATGTATTTAACTCCATAACAGATGACATTTCAAAGACAGGTGATGTGACGTGCAAAATCTTTCGAATGCCTATGTGTGTGCTCATATGCATTTTAAACCTGATTATAATATGATGTAACTGTTGGTTAGTAGTTCTTCGAAATTATTCATAGTTTTTCATGCCAATTCATAAAAATTCACAACAGCCCATTACATAAGAAAGCCTCAACATGTGAAGGGAAGTCAGACTTCTCCCAAACCCGGTCTCACCAACTTGCTCCTCCACACCAAGAGTGCAGTGTGGACCTCCCAGCGACCTTCCCACACACATGGAAATGCCTAGCAGGACTGCGGCCTTCTAGAATACACGGTGTCAAAGAGAATGCTACTGAGAACAGTCACTCAGGGAAGCCCATTCCCAACTCAGTGACGATGAATTATGACTATTGGGGGATAAAAGTATTCAGCAGGCCATGGAAGAATTACACAAGACTTAAAAAAAATTCTTGACATCATTTAATTTTCAAGTGTTCAAATCCCCGCGTGCGCGCACGCGTGTGTGTGTTTTTGTGTGTGTGCGTGTGTGTGTGTGTGTGTATGCTGTCTACGATCAATTTTCAGAATCTCTGCTTATTTATTTTACAATTTGGTTAAACACTATGTAATGTTAGTAAGCTTCAAGAAAATGATTTTCTGCTTTCTTCTCAAGTAATTGGTACCAGTATGTGATCAAAATATGCATAGGCAGAGGAGAATGAGTGGAGAGGAAAGGGCTCTGAATATGCTATCTTTTGAGATATTTATGGTCATCTGCCAATTTTATATATTTTCTTACTCTTTGGTCTTTGTCTAAAATTGACTATTAAATCTACTGGAAATACAGCATTTTGGTTTCCTTTTTGGCTAAGTATTGAGCTCATAATTGAGAAGAATCCTTTACCTCCAGGTCTATAATGTTCAGGTGAAAGTTTTTCAGACAGCATCAGGAAAAATGACAATATTAGGCTTCAGAAATGTGTGTTCTTTGGTCAAAATGACCTAAGAGTTCTTATGTAAGCGCTCTTAAGCATCAGAAGAAGAAAATGCAGCAAGCTGGGACTAATCCAGGTGCTGGGATGGGACATTAATCTTTCCTCTATTCAACAGATCTTTTACAAAGTTGTTGAGACACTCATTTTATACACAAAATTAACTACTATTAATATTACTCAAAAATCTGAAAATACTCTGTATATTACAGCTATCTTTAAACTATAATGAGTCACTACATATTACAAGAAAATGAGGAGGTTAGTTTTATATTAAGATAAAATGTGTAGGTTATGCATGATAAGAAAACAGGTAAAATTATTAAGAACCCAGTTACTTGTATATTTTTAACCACATTTAGCAACAAATCAGATTTCCAGCAGCCTCCATAGAACAAACTCAAATTCTGAATGAGAAGGCGATTCAGAGTTAAAAGACTCGCTCAGAACACTGATATTAAAGCGAGAGCCGCATTTCTCTTCCTTAAAGCCCACGAAGTCTGCAGAGTATATGCCCCGCACACCCTCATCAGTCTTCCGACCGATGGCAGATTAGGAACAAGCGAAGACGAATTCGGGGATGGGATTGGGGTGGGGGGTGGGGGGGGGTGGAAGGACAGCAATGGACGGCAGTTTGACCAGCAGGGAGAATTCCGCTGTGTATCAAATCCTCACCACAAAAACAGCAATACTGTCTAATATTAACCCCGTGCTTTGTTCACACACCGGGCTCTCAGGGACGGGGGTTATTCCACTCCAGCCCCCCGAGATGGCCCGTGAGGTACGTACTGTGGTTAATCCCATTTTACACGAAAGGACTCTGCGGCTGAGATGTGAACAGGCCCAACCTCAGAGTTAGCAGGCGGCAGAGCGAAAATCCAAACCCACGGCCTGACCTGAGAGCCCGCCCTCCGCACAGCCACGGGGGTTGGGGTAAGACTTTCTGGCGGGGAGGCATGCGCCCTCCTTCCAAAAGGATTTGCCCAAGGGCATCAGGCCCGTTTTCTCAAAATCTACACACTCGGGTGGGTGTATTTTCTCACTAATGAGCTTTGCTATTTCCCTCCACTCACTAATCTTCCTTTCTCAGTGTAAACTCAACTCACATCAAGTAAAACTGAATGAGATTTTCAACAAAATATACTGACAGGGCCTGTACTGTTCTTTCCAGACATTCTAAGATGTTAAAAACCTCCAGAAGAAGGATTCTACTTCTTTCAAGGGTTTTTTTTTTTTAAAGATATATTTATTTATACATACAAGCTGGGGTACAGGCCAGAGGTGTGGCGCGGCGAGAGGGTTCACCAGAGACAGAGTGGGGAGCAGAACAGGCAGATCAGAAATACACTGCTGAGGGGAGCAGCGGGCGAGGCAGGAGAGGTCTGCGGTGCCCTGTGGGAATCTCCCTGACTGGGCGTCGAACTCGCATCGCTGCTGCCGACAGCTCCACAGCCCAGCGCTTAACCGCTGCACCACCAGGGAGGCCTCTTTCAAGGGTTTTTAATAAAGTCTACGTAGATGTTCTGGTATTAGTTTGTAAAACAGTGAGTCAAAGACTAAGGACAATTTAGTCTTGAGAACTTTCGAGAGTTACCCTGTCAAGCCCCCACAGGGCACCATCCTACTGCCCGCTCTCCCATATGGCCGGCTGTGGAAGACAAGACAGAAGTGTGCCCTCTCCTCCGCCACGGCCAGGAGCCAACCGCCGTCTGGCCTGGCGGTGCGTGTGCAGGGCTGAGGCTTTCCGAGCCAACTCGGGCAGACGGGGCCCAGCATCGGCGTGTCTGTGATCATCTCTGACACCGGGACCCAGAAGGCGCCGACTCATCCCCTGGGAGATGATCAGCTGCAAACGTCACGGCGCCACCTGCCCATTAGGGAATCGTGTGTCCCCTCTGTCCACCCCGGGCATTGCGGCTATTGAGTTCTGCTCTCATCCCTCGACCCTGCTCTACCTTGGAACCAACTGTCTCTCCAGTAAGTGCCTGCCTCTTTCAGGGCAAGACGGTGTCAGAAACCAAGACCTGGGAGGCTGCTGTGCCTGTTCCTTGTGAAGTGCTGCAGCCTCTCGGCCTCCTCAGCGTGCGTGTGACTAGCTCACACATGCACGTGTCCCTTTCTCAGTTAACGAGCGTTCACACTGACCCCTCGGCTCTAATCCTCACCTGGGGTCACTGAGGCCAGCCCCTGGCTTACCTGCCACCTCTCTTCCAGCAGTCAGAACCCCTCTGTTTCCTTCACTTTCTAATTCCAGTATACGCGTGTAGTGGCTCCAGAGCGGTTTATCCGTAGGAAGTAACTTTGCCGCCAAGCATTCAGGGTTTATGTACAGTGCCTGCTGCCTTTAGTCTTTAGAATCAGCACGGTTCAAAGTTCCATAATTTGGCCTCTTTCCCTCCATCTGCCTCTTTCAGGGAGGCCGAACATTTGTAATCGCGACCTTTTTGTTTACAGTCCGCATTCCATCTTGGAATCATATGATATCGTCATTGATTTTTTTTTTTTAATTTGCAAGCATAAAGATGTTTGAGTGGGAAATATGTGGGTTTGGATCAAAAGATAGTGTCACAGATCCACCACCAAAGTGTTATTAATAACAGCGTCACTAGGCTAAAATTAGCATAAGTGTCTTTTTAAAAAGTTCCCCAGTCGATTCTGAGGTTAATACTGAGCATTAACATCACGAGGACTTTCTGTGTGTAAATCAGATTCTGATGTGTCCAGCTTTATTTTCTGAGCTCAGAATCCAGGACTCGGTGTATTTCTCACCCACTGGCCCTGCCAACTTAGCTCTCCTCTCCGTGCAGGTAGCTTACCCCCATGAGCAAAACAGTGTCCAGCTCAGAGCTGCTGGACTTAAAAGGATTACTGATGGTAAAATACAATTATAAAGTTGGAAAAGAGTAGATGCTGAATACCTAATGAAATGTAAAATGTTAATCATTTTAATATGTTTTTATTGTCACGATTACCACTACTTCTTTTATTCAGGAGTGATTCTGCTCCAGTTAGTGGGGTCCCATAGCTTCCGAAGGATGACCCAAACAAAACATGGCAAGAAAGAGAAAGGGAGAAGATAAGAGAGGAAGAGAGAGGAGGGAGAAGACTTCTCTCTCTGCTTTGTACTTTTTCAGAATTCTAGGACTCTAGGTTAGGCTTAAACTGGGTTGTTGGCACCCAGAAACTGGGGTGATATAAAATTCATGCCAGTGAAACTGGCAGAATCACTGGGGTGATATAAAATTCTGATGCCCACTCCTCCCCCAGATGCCAAGGGCGGGCGGGCAGAGAAACTTCCCTGGGGCTGGGTAATGGCCCCCGACTGATCTCAACACACAGCTCCGGTGCCCGCGCACCAACCAAGTGGGCGCATCCTCCTCTAACTCCTTCAGATTTCTGAGTCAGGTTGAGAAAAGGCTGCACGACTTCCCAGTATGAGCAGCTCAGCTGAATGTGCACACGACTCACAGAGAGGGCAGATTATAGCTGTGATGAGTAATTTTCCCAGGCCATCAACTTGCCTCCAAATCGAATTCACAGTGTGGTTTCATCTGATTATCTCCAGAGTTAAGGTGAGGGCGACTTCGGAGTCTGTCCCTTCCAGATCTTACGGATCAAGTGTCTGTTCGCTGCCTTGTCACTGTGCCCCTCAGTGACCGAGGGTGGCCGTCCATCCTCTGGACGACATGTGTTTATGCCTCAGCAGGCACTGTGACTGCATTCTACCGGGTCTTCAGCAGTTCCCCTGCCTGAGGGTGACACACATATCTTTTTTTTCCTCCTCCTGTATTCCCTCATTCTTTTTCTTCCTTCCTTCACATGAGAATTTCCCAAACTATTTTCAAATAATCCACTTAATGTGAAGATGTTAAGAGGTTTTCCAGCAGTATTGTTTTGATCAACTAGCTTTTGGAAAATGTCACATCCTCTCTGAACATCTTAGTTTATTTAAAATAATGGGGTATCCTTCAATGATAAAACTCTACTTATATTAAATTGTCAATACACATTTGATAAGGAACATTGGGGGGGGTCATGGGAGATTGATACACATTCTTACAAAACAAAAGGAAGATATCCCATGCTCATGGATGGGTAGAATAAACATTATTAAAATGGCCATTTTACCTATTATACATTCAATGCAACCTTAAAACCCATTGAGCATTCTTCACTGAAAGAGAAATAAAACTCATAAAATATATTCACAGCTACAAAAGTTCTTAAACAACCAAAACAATTGTGAGAAAAGGAAAAGGAAACAGAAACAGAGGCATCACTCTTCATTCAAACTACACTACAAAGTGATAGTAATCAAAACAGAATTACACTGGGAAAAAAAGAAAATCAGACACACAGCTGAGAAGCAGAACTGAGAGGCCAAAAATAAACCCACATGTATTTAGGACAATGAATTCAGGACAAAGGAGCTCAAAGCATAAAATGGAGAAAGGAAAGTCTCTTCAATAAATGGTGGGGGAACAGCCACATGTAAAAGAATGAAACTAAACTACTACCTTATTACCACATTTAAAAATTACCTCTAGATTAACTAGAGACATGAATATAAGACCTGAAACCATAAAATACATAGGGAAAAAAAAAGAGCAGACAAAAAGCTCTTGGCAAGGGAAAGAAAAACATACGGAATCAGACAAAATTAAAAACTTTCTTCAGAGACAAAGAAATCAGAGCTAAGTTAAAAGGTAGCATACTCAATGGCAGAAAATGTTTGAAAACCATCTATCAGCTTAAGGGTTAATATACAACACATATTAAGAATGGACAAAACTCAACAACTATAAATATTCACACAACCTGTCAGAGGATCTGAATAGACATTCCTCTCAAGAAGACACACAGATGGCCAAGAGACACATGAAAAGACATTCAGCATCTTTTATTCTAGGAGATACAAATCAAAACAACATGTTATCACTTCACACCTCTGAGAATGGATAGTATTAAAAAGGCAAATGTGTTTTGGTGAGAAGGCAAAAAAGGGAAGGCTCAGGCACTGTGGGTGGGGATGCTAATTAGTGCAGGCACTACGGAAAACAGTATGGCAGTTCCTCAAAATATTAAAACAGAAATGCCATGTGACCCAGTCACTCCACTTCTATATATTAGCCCAGGAATATGGAGACACTAATTTGAAGATGTGTGCCCACCCACGCTCACCAAAGCATCATTCAGAGAGCTAAGACTTGGGAGCCACCCAGGTGCCCATCCAGAAAAGGCTGGATGGAGAAGCCTTAACACACCACACAAGGGAATTCCGCAACAGTCTGGGTGGAACCAGAGGCTATTCTACTTGGTGAAATAAGTCAGACAGAGAAAGACAAACACCATATTTTACTCATAAATGGTAAATAAACAAATAAACAACAATAAGAAAGCAAAACAAAAGCAAACTTTTAGATGATAAGAATAAAGCAACGGGGCCTCCCTGGTGGCGCAGGGATTAAATCTCAGCCTATGAAGCCATCGCAGCCCCCACAGCACAAGTTCGATCCCTGGCCAGGGAGCTTCCCACAGAGTACAGCAGACCCCTCCTGTCTCCCTGCTGCTCCCCTCAGCAGTGGACTTCAGTGGATCCCAGAGCAAGCCCCAGACTAGCAGCAACCATCTTACTTGTCTGTAGTTCTACAGCTTGGCTGAGCTGAGCTGGTGGCCCTTCTGTTTCCCAGTGGTGCTTGGTGTGCGGCCATCTGTGGGCGGCTTGGCTGGGCCTGGCCTTTCCCCTTGTAGTCTCAGGCCCACCCTCTCTGTGGTTTCTCCTGTTTGGTAGTTTAGGGTTTCCAAGAAATTGAAGGGGACCTTACCCGCTTTCTTAACACTTTGTGTGCCGGTGCCCTTTAAATTTACCAGCCCATGGGGCCGGCCATTTTCTGTGCCACCGCATGAATGGTAGAAGCATTCAATAAAACACACACAACTCCCAAGCTACTGGATATTAAAAAAAATGTAATATCGCTCATAAAACACCTTACACTTTCACCAAAACAATGTGTAAAGCTTCTACACTGAGTGCGATCAAAGAAATAGCTCCTAATATTTCCAAATAAATCCACCATGGCGTAAAAAACTGGAGACGAGATGAACGCGTGTTAATACGTGAGCGGCCACCTGACACTGGTGACAAAAACATGTACTAATATGTGAGCGGACCACAAAGTGTTAAGGACAAAAGGATCTCCGACTGGAGGTGTCTCTGTTCTCCCTTAAGATGCAGATTTTTACTGAGTCAATCCCTCTTCAAATCTCTTTGTTTCCACGCTCCTGGCATTCCATTTATTTTTAAAGAAATAAAACAGAATTCTGTCTACAAAACTATCCATTTAAGTTCACAAAGCAGTACCTGAGAACCCTGAGGGGAATACACCAGGGACGTTCAACAGGTAACCTGGGAACGCCGGGCTTCCAAAGAAACTGCTCAGCTGCTTTGCAAACCTGCTGCTCTCCTACTTGCAAGCCGCGTGGCACAAAAGTCCACAGAGATGAGGCTGTGAAATGGCACAGAGCTCTTGGAGGGTATCACCTAACCCATCCTGCTCTGTGCCCATCTGCCTGGGCCTAAAATATTTAGGGTAGAGATTAAGAAACTTCTGATTTGGAAGAAAGCAGAATCAGGAGCAAGTTTATCTTTGATCCTATTAATTGTGAGGTCTAATATCTGCAGACAGGGGGATGGTCTGAGGATCTAGACAGCATTTATAAAAGGTTTCAGTTCAACAAACAATTTGTCTTACTGATACTGAATTAACTCTTATGGGAAGTTCAGGTAAGTAACATATTTAGAGCTTGAACAACTAGATCATACACGGGATATACACGCATTTCTGCATCCATGTCAGACTTGTTGAGTGCTGACCAGTATGATGTGAGAATTGAAAATAAATAAAACGCACAGTTAGGATCTTTTCTGTTATTTTCTTTGGGCCCACAAAAGCCTCATTGTTTGGCCACTAGAACTTTCTGATACATCAGCTCAGTCACTCATTTTTTGTCAGCACTTTTATTCCGTGCGGTGCTGGAGGCTCCAGCTGCAGCAGTAAGACCTCTAGGTCAGAAGGGAGATAGAAAGATGACTGTTTTCAGATGACATGATTAAAGAAAACCCTAAATAATCTCCCTATTCCCCCTCAACCTTGTAGAATTAATAAGTGAATTCAGCAAGGGTACGGATTATAAGACATAAAATCTGCCACATTTCTGGATGCTAACAAAGACTTTGTGGATGCTGAAATATACAATCTAATTTATAATCTCTCTAAAGATAAGAAAATGCTTAGGTCGAGCTTAAGACATGGATGAGTTCTGTGTGCAAAGTAGTTTTTAAAAATGCTAAAAATAAAAAGAAAGCAATAGGGACACTTTGCCAACAAGGGCTGGAAGACTGACGATAGTGAAAATGTAATCCCGACGAGGTGGGTTTTTCCTTACGTAGGCATAGAAAGCTTCCTTGAACCGTAACTGGAAAGGTCCAGTCTTTGAGAAGCTCAGAGGACCTTGCTAAAGAGGAAGCAGGTGGGGGACCTCTCTAGCTGCTACTTGGGCCTGTATATAGCTTCACAGTTCTGCATCACTCCATACAGTAGCAGCAGAGGAAATGATGTACAGATCATTGGAGCAGAGCAGAGGACCCAGAAATAGTTCCACACCAACACGCCCAGCCGATTTTTGACATAAGCACCAGAGCAAATCAATGGAGGATGGATAGCCTTTTAGACGAATGATATTAGAGTTATTGGACATCCATAGAAAAAAATAGTAAATCTTCATCCATGTCACACCTCTGCAGAGGTGAACAAAGGTGAATTATGAGCTTCAATGTAAAAGACATCATAAAAACCCCTTAGAAAAATAAATAGAAAATATTCAGGCTTTTGTTCTAGCAAAGGGTTCAGACTTGGCAAAAAAAGTACAGTCAATCAAAGGAAAAAATCGTAAAATGGACTCATTAAAATTAAAACTGTTCTTCTAAGGTCAATATTAAGAGAATGAAAGGACATGCTACACACAGGAAGAAAACATTTGCAAAGTCCATATCTGAAAAAGGACTAATGTCTAGAATATATAAAGAACCATCAGAATTCAAGATAGGAGACAACACAATGAAACTCAAAAAGGAAATGCCAAGAGCCCTTTCACTGAAGAGGACACATAGAAGAACAGAATGGGAACATGAGCAGAAGGTCAACATCATCGGCCATCAGGGAAATGCAAAATAACATCACACTGCAATGTGATACATACCCACCAGAATGGCTAAACCAAAGTTACTGACAACAACAAATGTTGGCACGAATGCAGACTGGCTTACTCATATATAAAGGTGGGAATACAAAATGGCACAGCCATTCTGGAAAACAGTTCTTCATAAAAGCAAACAGTCACCATACTGTCCAGTAATTATACTCCCAGCATTTATCCCAGAAAAATGAAAATTTTGTTCACACAAAAGTTTGCACACAAATATGCATACCATCTTAATTTGCAATAGCCCCTAATTGAAAAGAGCCCAGATGTTCTTCAACAAGTGAATGGTTGAACAAATTTGTACAAGATCCTTAGAATTCTAGGTCCTTAGCAATAGGAAGAAAAAATGTATTGATCTTAATAAGAACTTAGATGATTCTCCAGGGAATTTTGTTGACAGATAAAGACCAGTCCCCAAAGATTACAAGATTGCCTACTACATGATTATAGGACATTTTTGAAACGACCTTTTCATTTATTTTTTTTTTAAGATTTATTTTTTATTTATACATACAAGCTGGGGTACAGGCCAGAGGCGTGGGGCGGCGAGAGGGTTCACCAGAGACAGAGCGGGGAGCAGAACAGGAAGATCAGAAATACACTGCTGAGGGGAGCAGCGGGCGAGGCAGGAGAGGTCTGCTGCGCCATGTGGGATTCTCCCTGGCCGGGCGTCGAACTCGCGTCGCCACTGCCGACAGCTCCACAGCGCAGCGCTTAACCGCTGCGCTACCAGGGAGGTCCCTGAAACGACCGTTTCAGATAGATAAAAAGAGTGATTCCCAGCAGTTAGAAATGTTGGGTACTTCATATCGATAGCTACTTCCTTCCTGAAAAAAATTCCAAAAAGGAAATAAGGCTCTTCTACTAAAGAGTCTTCTTTCTCCTCTGCTATTTTTGCTGAAGCACGGATTCCACTGAACCAAGTCTCCTTTGAAAATGATAATGCCTGTGTTATGGCCAGAGCGCCTGGCTGCAAACATGGAGCTGGCGATTGGGAAAGCCAACTCAAATAATGGTCGTCACTTGAGTTGTCATTCACCACAGTCTATGCCAATGACTGTAGGTGGCCAGAGGCGCCATGGGCTGGCCTTCCTCTCTCCTGTTCTCGGTGTGACTGACAGCCCAGCCCAGCCCAGCCCCAGGGTCCCTCGTCACCGTGCTTGGGGGATGTGGGGTGCATTCGTAGCCTTTGTCACCAGGTGGCATCGGGGAACTTGCGCTGAAGAGCAGAGGCTCCCCTGCCTTCCTCTCTCCACAAAGGCCGTTGTGGACAGGCCTGAATTTTCACTCGGTGTCCGTCTTCAGCCTCAGCTCACTGCCAGGAGTCGCTGCAGGACTCAGAGGGCCAGATGCAGGCATGTCCTCTGGCTAATATTCGCTGTCTGATGAATGGACTCACTTGTGGCGTGGACTTTTTAATTAATTTTGAAGAATATCTCCCCGTGACTTACACCTTCTCACAGTTACTGAGTCTGCACGAATCGTGGCGGGTGGGGGGCTGCTGTCAAAAGCCGATTTCAGAACTGGCTTGTGACCACACTCGGGCTGCTCTCTGGCCACGCACCGGCCTGACTCAGGAGAAACGGCCATCTCAGCGTGTCCTCCTGGTGGTGACTGTTGTTCCATGTCGGCAGGAAGTTAGCACTTTGTGTGCCGGTGCCCTTAAATTTCCCAGCCCTCGGGGCCGGCCATTTTCTGTGCCACCGCATGAATGCTATAAGCATTCAAGGAAACACACACAACTCCTGAACGACTGGATATATTTTAACGAGATTTTAAAATGCATAGAGATTATATACCAGAGTAATCAATTAGAGTGTGGTATTGTTCAAAACATGTCTCTCTACGGAGTGGAACACAACAAAATCCACAAATAAAGCGGGTTTCACTTCTCTTTTTCTTTGCTGCACGTACTCTACATGGTCTCTGAGGAATTTTCTTGTTCCCAGAACTAACTATTTTCTCTACTTTATGCTTTTTCATGTCCACTGAAAGTCTTCCTGGTGGGTCCATCTTAGAATTTCATTTTTGCTCATTCCCCTTCTGTTCTCAGAAGCCATCATTGCATAATGGTAACAATAAATGTCACAGGTTAAAAAAAAACTGTAATATCTCTCATAAAACACCTTACACTTTCACCAAAACAATGTGTGAAGCTTCTAGACTGAGGACGATCCAAGAAATAGCTCCTCATAGTTTCAAATAAATCCACCGTGGTGTGAAAAACCGGAGACGAGATGAACACGTATGAATACGTGAGCGGCCACCTGATACTGGTGACAAAAACACGTACTAATGTGTGAGCGGACCACAGAGTGTTAAAATGTCTCTCCTGGCTCTTGGAGAGTTGTCTGGGTGAATCCTCCACGCACCAGGCTCCAGCTGGTCTCCCGTGTCCTCGTCCAACAATAGGAGAAAAATAAACAATGCTAAGGGATGCCGAGGTCACGGTTTTACTCCATTTTTTTTCACAAGAACACCGTATCATCTCTCCCTTGCCTGCTAGTTTATCTTTGGCACACTCCTAAATGCTGGCATTGTCTTCTTCCTAACCTTCAGGAGAAAGCATTGGTTTTTTTCCATATTAACTAGATGTCACTCACAGGTGTTTGACAGTTTACCTTAATCACGGGGTGTGAGTCTCCTCTGCTGCTAACTTGCTGGGAGTTTTGACCACACTTCACTGCTGTATTCTGCCAACTGCTTATTCTGCGTCAGCTAATAGGATTGGGCCATTTTTTCCTCTTCAGCGTGTTATTAAGGCCGATTATACAAAATGGCTCCAGCCTTCCTTTTTCTCTTCTTCCCCCTCCTTGGCTGCTTCTGCTCCTGTCTGGTTTCTCCGCTTCTAAGCACCGGGGGGCCGTGTGGGTGTGTCCCCTTGTGAGTGGCCGCCTGCTGCCCGCTCCGCTCCTCCACCGAGTCCCCTCGGGACCTTTTATTCCTGGTATTGTAGTTTCCCTGATTTTCTTTGCATTCCTTTTAAAAATGAAAACCATGTTTTACTGAGTGTTACCCCTTCCTGTTTGCAGAGGCTCTCCAACTGAGCAGAGGATCTCTCTGGGAGTTTTGTAACATCTGCTTCCGCTTCCTCTCTAGAGTCCCAACAGCTGCCCGGCTCGGGGTGACCGTCCATCCTGAATCGCCTTTCCTCACGCCACCTGCAGCTGTCCTCGGCGACCCGCGCGGCCCGACACTGCCCCTCAGCCCTGGGTCAGCCCCTCGCCTGCGTCCTCCACTGCTCGTCTAACACTGGCCCCCCATTTGGTGGGCTGAGGTTTCTTAAGAGTTTCATTTGCAGAGCTCTTGGGGGGCTGTGTTGGTCTGAGGCCCAGTGGCTCTCTCTGGCTCCATCTGGCCTTATCGGAGGAGGGATGGAGCGGCTGGGGGCAGAGAGCTGGGCATCCCCTGGGGGAAGAAAGGCCGCCCCGACCCAGCAGTTTCATTTGAGAGCAGGACCTGGAGGAGCCACACTGAACAGCATTTTAAGAGAAGCAGATGTATCCACGTGGGGTGTGTGCGTCTCTGTGTGTGTCTCTGTGCGTGTGCCCGCGTGTGTCCGCGTGTGTCCGTGTGTGTGCAAGCGCAGGTGAGAGGCCTGATGACCGACGGCAAGAAGCTATATGCTGGGCCTCCCTGGGGGTGCAGCGGTTGAGTGCTGCGCTGTGGAGCCGACGGCAGCACGTGATGCAAATTCGATGCCCAGCTAGGGAGGATTCCACAGGGCGCGGCAGACCTCTCCTGCCTCGCCCGCTGCTCCCCTCAGCAGTGAGTTTCTGATCTGCCTGTTCTGCTCCCCGCTCTGTCTCTGGTGAGCCCTCTCGCCGCCCCGCGCCTCTGGCCTGTACCCCAGCTTGTATGTATAAATAAATATTTAAAAAAAAAGAAGCTATATGCTATGCTCTTGCTGGCTTTAACAGACAAGTCTGGGGCCCCCCTTCTCCTAGTGAGGCTGGAGCTCCTCCCTGGCCCCAACGCCCCCCACAGCCACACGAGCGAAGCACCCCCAGGGGCTTCAGAGAGGGCACCCCAGCCCCCACACACTTGAGCCACGCAGGGAAGCAAACAGTCCAGCTGGAACCTCAGAATTTCTCAGGCTGCATGGGGTCCTGTTCTAGGCTGCGATGGGTCACAAAGGATGGCCACACTCTAATCCTCAACAGCGTGGGGAGACGCTGAGGTGACAAAGTCACTGTGCACAGGACGTCCCTTTGCACAGGACACTCCCAGACCCGTGGTGGCTCAGGGCAATAACGGGCCATTCCGTTCTAAGCGGGGGGGCAGCGGGGCCAGCTCACGGGAGAAGACCCCGCAAGTCCCATGTGGCCTGAGGAAGGGACATAGGCCCAGAGCCCGGTCACAGGCGCCCCCTGGGAAGCTGGGTCCCAACCTTGCCGACACCTTGACCGGGGACTTTTGGCCCCCAGGCCGGTGAGAAGATGGGTTTCTCTTGTTTCAAGGCACTAAATCCGCAGTAAATTGTTTCAGCAGCCATAAAAATCTAATGCAGCTGCCAAAGAAGTCCTCTTCCAATGACACTTTACAATTGGATCAAAGCTTCCTTCCCCATAATCCTACTGCTCTTTTGTCAGACTGGCAAATAAGAGGAAAAGTAATTTTCTGTCGTTGGTTTTGGAAGCCACGTTTCGAAGATTTGTATTTTGAACATCTTCTGAAGACAGAGAGATCTTTAGATGTGTGTGTGTGTGTGTGTGTGTGTGTGTGTGTACAAGTGAACGCAGAAACACTTCTACTGACTCTCTCTCCATATTTACCTGACACACACGTGCATGAGTGGTCTCTGCTGACAACTCACATGCGTCTGTGTGACTCAAGACAGAGGCCTGATGCATGTGACTAAAACCCCGAGCAACGATTTTCCCTATAACTGCGTCGAAGCAGCGACTGAGAAGGGAGCCAGGTAGGCTAAGTACATCCCAATGTTTGTTAGGAGGGGAGGATTAAAAACTCGATATGGAATACTCATGAAAAATTGACCTAGATCAAATCCCGTTACCTCTAAACCTTGAGGGCATCTGGATTATCTGAGACAATGGAAGTTTGTCTTGAAAACACAGCTGGAAATCACACTCCCAGACGGAGAGAAGCGGAGCTAAATCACCCTCCCTGGCAAATTTACCAAGAATAAAGATTCCATCTCAGTGACAGAGGGGAGGGGGTTTAGACACAAGTGAGAATCGCCTTTTCTCCAGCTCCTGAATCATTTTACAGACCCCACTGCCCTTTGCTTTGGGGGAAGGTAAATCCCAGTCTTTTTTACTAGACAAGTACTTGTGATTACAGAGTTGAGAGGGAAAAAACCCAGGGAAGTAGCTGACAATTACAAAAATGAAATGACAATACTATATTCAGCATTTCCTTAAGTATTCTTTACATTGACATGAGAAGCATTTACCAAAATGAGAAAGAAAAAACAAAAAAGCATTTGTAGACAACATATTCAAGTGATAAAACTACTTTTACATCATATAAAACAACTTTATCAATAGTTCTCACCCTAATTATGTTTTTAAAAGGATTGCTGCTACTGAGGACACAATCTCATATTTAAAAATGTTGAAATGGGCCTCCCTGGTGGCGCAGCGGTTGAGCGCTGCGCTGTGGAGCTGTCGGCAGCGCGCGATGCGAGTTCGACGCCCGGCCGGGGAGAATCCCACATGGTGCGGCAGACCTCTCCTGCCTCGCCCGCTGCTCCCCTCAGCAGTGTATTTCTATTCTGCCTGTTCTGCTCCCCACTCTGCCTCTGGTGAACCCTCTCGCCGCCCCACGCCTCTGGCCTGTACCCCAGCTTGTATGTATAAATAAATAAATCTTTTAAAAAAATAAAAATAAATAAAAATGTTGAAATGTCTTGATGTTAGGAATATCCATACATATATAAAACAGTATCACAAAGAAATCATCCTGAAGTATCTTCCCAATGAAGATGAAAGACTTTAAATATTTTGTCAAATGTTATTTTGCAATCAACCTGGTGTTAGAAGCATCTTTGATTACACTTTTGCCAGGTTGACCCTGAATTTCTACAGATCACGTCCTCTTTCAGTGGCTTCCTGGGACATTCAGGTCAAACCAAAGCCATTCACTGCCTTCAAGGTCTCCTCCTTTCTGGTCTCACTTCCTCTCCCCTCCCTTCCACTCCTCTTCAGCCTTCTTCCCTCCCCGTCTCTCTGCAGCGAGACTTAAAGTACCTGGGCAGCAGCAGGTATGATTCTCAGTGCTGGAGCCACGGTGGGGGCGGTGGGGAGGGCAGCTGGGGTGGTGTTCTCTGGAGTCGCTCTGATGAGGAAGTGTGTTTCATAAGCAGCCACTCTAGTCCTAAACCAAGGACTTTGCCTTATCAGGAAACCGCCACATCTCAGGCAGAGCTCCACGACATGAGCGCCATTAGCGGGGTGCTCTGTTGGAGTTAATTGCCCTGTGCTTTCTTTCTGAACCCCCTCTGCATCGCCCTTTCAATCATTTCGTAACACAAAGTATGGTAATAAAGGAAGTGACCCAGATACCAGAACTTCATTTTTCTCTCACTGGGAAAAGTATTTGCATTTGACTCCACAAAGTCAACTGAATTCACGGCAAGTGCGATTGTGAGCTACACAAAGTATAATCAAGCTGAAGGTCAGCAGAGCCGGACTTTACGATAAGGCCCCGGTGGGAACATACACAGGACTGACCATGGACTACAGGCCGGGCAGGAGGCGCGAGAAGCCGGAGAAGAGTCAGCCAAGTGGGGAGGAGGATCCAGAGGGTTACAGGTCTCAGCGAGGAGAAGGGATGTACTCAGCAGGCACAAGGAAGAAGATAAGGTGGATTTGATTGGTCAGCGATTTCAGAGTGGAGTTTTTCAGGAGAGTACAATACTGAGGAGTGGAATTGCTCTTGCCTGTTTTGACGTCTGTTTTGGCTTCTAATTTGCAGTCTCCATTACAACCTAAGGCCTACAGTGTTTATACATTATGCAAAATTGTAACTTAAAGATTTTTCTCCATCTAAACAGCAACTCACTAAAACTACTAAAATCCACAATGTAGATATGAAAAAAAATAATATAATAACATACCAAAGAACATTAAATGAATGGCTATTTGGCTCATGGCTAATGTTTTGTGTAATTTAGGGTTCAACGCCCTTTTATTTGTTTGGATGTGGTATTGACAGACTTGGCTTTGCTCTTTCTAAAATTTACTTTCATTCTATTGTGTTTTAAATCAGGGAGATTCTATATTATAAAAGCTGGTGGCTGGGGGCTGGAGGGGTAGTTCTGAAGCTCATTTACAAGTATGATTAAGGATGACACTTTCAAGGATCATGCACTGTCCTGTTCATAATTGCACCTGCAACACCTAGCGCATCATCTCACTATTTATTAGGTGCTTAATCAGTGGTTTTTAATGAATAAAAACCGGGTTATTAAGTTATTCCAATGAAGTACTTACATAATGTCAGATATGCAACGACTCCTTTAAGTCTAAAAGAAAATGATGTAATCATATAGGGCGAGGTGGGAGCATTTTGATGGACGTTGGAAGCGCAGATCAAAGCAGAAAAGACCACGATGGCATTTGTGGCATGATCTTATATCCACTTCAAAGGAGCTCCAGAGATTTCTAGGGCCTCTCGCAAAAGAGGAGAGGTCAGCAGGAAGGTAAGAGCGAAGGCACGGGAAGGCAGGCTTACTCTGGAGGGGAGGACTCCCCCTAGGCCCACCTCCAACACGACAAACTTGGTGCTGGAAAATCCTTGGCCCAAAAGCGGAACATGGCGCAGCCTGCACAGAGTCAGCACTTTGCTCAGGACAGCGCGGGCTGCATTCCACCTCGCTAGCTCCTTGCCACGACACGGAGAGGATTTAACTGAACTGATGAGCTAAAGGTTGTCCCAGTTTATGAAAAAGACACACAATGAAGTAAATTAAGTCCTAAAGAATAGTATATTGCTTGGTTTTGAGTATTTCCTCCCCAAATGTAATCATTTATGAAAGTGATTTTTTTCAACATTTCATGTTAACAACTTGCCCAATACTTAGCATTTCTTGGTTCCACTATTACTTTCCCTACTATCGTTCCTTGTGCAATTTCTGGTAAGTTCGACCCCAGTTTCTTTTCAAGATGCAAAAGAACGTTTGCACACCCAAACCTCAAAACTGATGAAAGGGTATCTGAAGGCATATCTCAAAATCTAGGCTTAGCCACGGTTCTCGGCGTTTCGGCTGTGATCAATCATACATAATGCAGGAGCAAGAGTTAGGAAGTTCAGAGAAAATCACTGGCACTTCCATTAAGAGAGCGTGAGAGCTGTCTCTCTCCTCCATCACACCATTAAGCACCTCATTATCATTAGCTCTCTCTGTCAGTTTTAACAATTTTCTTTTCATCTAAACACCACTTCATTCCCTGACCCAACAAATGCATTTTTGACCTCATTAACCTGTGGGGCGCCAGCTCTGGAATAGTGACACACTGAAACTGCCCTCCACATGCACGGAGAGTTTGACTCACGTGAAAACCGGAGTCGCGCCTTCGCCTCCATCGCAGAGTACTCCCCCCTACCATGAAACCAGCACGCGGTAAAGGATGGAAGTGAACAAACAGACATGAGTCCCATACATTAGTAGAAAATACAACCAAAGGGCCTCCCTGGTGGTGCAATGGGTTAAGTCTCAGTGCTATGAAGCTGTCTACAGCCACTGCAGCACAAGTTTGATACCCGGCCAGGGAGCTTCCCACAGGGCGCAGCAGACCTCTCCTGTCTCCCTGCTGCTCCCCTCAGCAGTGTATTTCAGTGGATCCTCCTGGTCTGCTCCCCACTCTGTCTCTGGTGAATCCTTTCATCCCCCCACATCTCTGGCCTACACCCCAGTTCTTATATGTATAAATAAATAAATCCTTTAAAAAAAAGAAAGAAAGAAAATACAAATGAAGTAAATGCTCTTTTCTGGGATGCAAAGAGCTCTGGCTAGAAAGCAGAAGTCCCAGGTGCTAATCCCAGCTAAGAGCTTCACTCACAACAGAACCTGGCCCAGTCACTCGACCAGCCTGGACTTTCAATCCTCCGGCAGTAAAACAAGGGTATACATTGTACGGTCCTACAGCGTCTGCAGTTAAAAGACTCTAGTAGAGTTTGGTGCCCTGTCCAGATGCTCCATTCAGGCCAGTACACCCTGGAGATGACCTGTATGCAGTGCTCCAATCTGTTTTCCAGTGGCCAGGCAGGAAAGCTGCCTCTTGGGAGGCTATGCAAGCCCACCCCCCAATACGTAACGGTTCAGGCAACCTGTGAATCCCAGACCTTTGCCTCAACTAGCTGGGATGAGGCTGAACAGACAATGCTCCAGAAGGCCCTCTCAGCACCCCACGTCACACATAAGGATCTCCAGTACCTCCCACTTCCCTACCTTGCTTCCCTCCTTCTCTTACAGTGAAAAGCACCCTCTAAAAACACATAATGTACCAAACACCTGCTTCAGGCTCTGCTTCTCAGGAAGATTCTATAATCTGGTAATGATTTGCTGGGATCAACTTTTTAGAGGAAGGACTTAACAAATCATTTCTGGCATATGTAAGCGTAGCAGTTAATAAGACATTTTGGGCAGCGCCAAGTATTTACGGAAAGTCAAGGACAGAGTTCAAAAAGAAATGATAAAAGCTTCCCGGAAAGGTGAACCCTGGGGAGAGGGCATATGCCAGGCAGAGAGCCCCCCGCCTCTGGCCTACACCCCAGCTTGTATCCATAAATAAATAAATCTTTAAAAAAAAAAGAACAGACATGTGACTTTTTTTGGTAGAAGGTTGTCATATTTAGCAAGTAAAGACACCAAATCCCAGTTATATCTGAACCTCAGGCAGGTGAAGAGTCACTTAGCATATGTCCTATGCAATGTTTGGAAAATTTTTATACTAAAAATTTACTTGTATTTATCTAAGCAGACTGAATTTTATCAGGAAGGCCCCGTCCGGGTCTTGTCTGCCTTTGGGATCTGGGCAGACACACATGTACGTCGAAGTGGGTAACTCGCTCAGTACAGGCAATGCTCGTGGAAACTGCCTTTCTAGATTCCCGTTATTCCAACATCTGCTAGAACTTCAGGGAGAGAATAAAAAGCTATTTAGAAGACAATGTTTTGATGTCTCCAATCTAGTGGACTATTTAGTCCTGTTGTCCAACAAATGGTATTAATGAGAAAATAGGTCACAGGACTGTATCCCTAGCACGGAAAAGAATCATGACGTTTTACAGCTGGGCGGGATCAAACCAGAACATTCTTCTCAGATGAAGAACTGGACCAAGAGCTGCCAGGGGACTTATCAAAGGTCACACAGTGAGTGGCGCTGATTCCGTGACCCCACTGTGCTCAAACATGCGTTTTGTCACTCGAGCCTCTCCGCCGCTCTGTGACGTAGTGACACCCTCGCCATTCTGAGTATGAAAAGAGTCTAAGAGAAATTAAATAATTTCGCTGAAAGAAGCAAGACAGAGCTTTGTAATGAATCCCGTGTCCATTCTCGCTTAATTCTTAGTGGACATAAAATCATCTCTCTCTCGGGCCTCCTTGGTGGCACAGGGGTTAAGTCTCAGCACTGTGGAGCTGTCCCCAGCCACTGCAGCATGAGTTCGATCCCTGGCCAAGGAGATTCCCACAGGGCGCAGCAGACCCCTCCTGTCTCCCTGCTGCTCCCCTCAGCAGTGGATTTCTGATCTGCCTGTTCTGCTCCCCACTCTGTCTCTGGGGAGTCCTCTCATTCCCCATACTTCTGGCCTACACACCAGTTCTTGTATGCATAGAAAAATAAATCTTTAAAAAAAAATCATCTCTCAGGCCTCCCTGGTGGTGCAGCGGTTGAGCACTGCGCTTTGGAGCTGTTGGCAGCGCGCGATGCGAGTTCGACTCCCAGCCGGGGAGAACCCCACAAGGTGCAGCAGACCTCTCCTGCCTCACCCGCTGCTCCCCTCAGCAGTGTATTTCTGATCTGCCTGTTCTGCTCCCCGCTCTGTCTCTGGTGAACCCACACCTCCGGCCTGTACCCCAGCTTATATGTATAAATAAATAAATCTTTTTAAAAAAATCATCTCTCTTAGGGCCCTCCCTGTTGGCACAATGGGTTAAGTAGAGCACTGTGAAGCTATCACCAGCCACTGTGGCACAAGTTCCATCCCCAGCCTGGGAGCTGACCCAAATGGCGCAGTAGACCTCTCCTGTCTCCCTGCTGCTCCCCTCAGCAGTGTGTTTTTGGTGGTTTTGCCTGTTCTGCTCCCCACTTTGTCTCTGGTGAATCCTCTCACCATGCCACACCTCTGGCCTCCACCCCAGCTTGTATGCATAAATAAATAAAAATCTTTTGAAAAAAAAATCCTATCTCTCTCTGACATACACATTCACACACACACAAACACACACGCGCGCGCACACAGCAGAGCCAGTGCTGAGACAGGATCACAGGAGGGGCTGGAGCACCGCCCCGCACAGGCGCACCAGGCCGGCCCAGAGGACATTGCTGAGCCTGACTTCCGTGTCCTGCTCTCATCTCCCGGCCGAGGCCTCATCAGAAAGCCTTTCACAGGGTACCTCAACGATGAGACCACCCACATTTTTAACGGACTTAATCTCTAGAGTAGTTTTAGGGTCACAGGAAAACTGGGCAGAGGACACAGGTGTCCCTTGGGAGACCCTCCAGTAGACTGGGAGTTTGTCCCAACTGAGTGTAAGAAGGGGGTCCTCAGGAAACCCAGAACCCCACCCCCACCTCAAGCCGGAGAGATCCAAGACCTAGGACTATGAATCCCAGAATGCCATCGTCACCGAAGAAAGGACACTGAGGACTGAGGGAGGAATTCAGAAGAGGTTTTGGGACTTAAAAACCAGACCTGGGGGGTTGGAGTTCCTTTTTTTGGTCCGTGGTGTGGATTTGCCAGAGATTTTCCTGAGTAGGCGATAAGATTCTAGCTCAGCGGAACTGGTAGGACGCATTCACTAATTTATTCTTTGCCTTTTTTTCTTTCCCTTGTTGTAAATAAACCCTTTTATTAATTTTATTGTGTGAGTCTGCAGTTGAGCCTTTTAAGTATCATTGAAGCGCGCGGGAGAGAACCCAGACAGGCACCCCACGGGGTTACCCTGTGACACTTCCACTCCCCCTGCCTTGTGCTCTCTGCCCGCCACGCCACTGGCCTTCTCTTGGACCCTTTAACTCACGGAGACACCTTTCTCCCCAAGGCGAGGCTCGCTTTCTTCCTTTGCTTTGTGTTTGGTTCATTTTGATGCATCCTTCAAGTCCCACCGTAAGTCTCGCTGACCAGGATGTCCTCTGCCTTCCCCAGCAGCAGAGGTAACTGGCTCTGCTGTCCACGCCACAGCACCCCGGCCATCCTTCCCTGCCCACGAGTCGTCACCCAACCCACTGGGCGAGCACGTGCGCACGGTCCTTGCCACAAGCCCCCTGACCTCCTGTGTCCCACCGCCCGGTCCCCTGCAGCCAGCATGTGGTCTTCAACCTTGTCAGAAAGTGAAAATATTTTAATGAGTGAAATAAATAATGAACCCTCCCCACACCTTAGCGACGCTTCAGAACACTTAAACCAGAAACCCCCGGGGCTGGCTTGGCTATCAGTATTCTTTAAAACTCCTTCGTCTTTTATATCTCAGGCTCTAAGGGTAATTGAAATAGAACTCAAGGTTGACAACATCGGAATTCACATAATGCCTGGCATAAAACAGAGGCATGAGAAGCATGCGTTGTATCAAGGGAAGACTAAATTGTGAAAACAAGCACCCAAATTTAGATGTCATAGAAAACATTTGAAGAACATTCCAAGCATTGGGTTGAACTTTTGTCTAAAAGGAAGAGAGAAAAAGAAAAATTCATTTTTACCCCTTACCTTCAAGGAGACACACTGTAAGTGTAGTTACCCTTGACAAGCAAAATAAATACAACCAACAAACAGGTAAGAAACTTGGTACAAAGTGTCATCTCCCAGCAGAAAGCCGTTTTGTTGGCTCAGGGAGCACAGTCGTGGAGGCGTTGTGAAAGTGTGGAGGTGCGGGCGCACTCCCCCATACAGCTCAGCTAACCGGCCTGAGCACTGAACGTGGCTATGTCAACATGACACAACCATTTCTCCCAGGGCAACACTTCCCCAAAAGGTAAGATATAAGTCAAGAGGAGCGTCCCTGTTTGCTTCAGGAAATTTCTACCCACCAATATATCTAAACAAACAGTTTACTCATCTGGGCAAACAGTCCTCCTACGGGACATTAGATTGCTGGTGTAGGCAAACAGCTCATTTGTCAAGATCACTTCAAGAGCCTCATGGTGCTGTGATCACCACAGTAAACTATAATATGATGCACTTTATCTTATCCTAATTAGTTTCCCACCTTGAAACACTTTCCTTAAGCTACTTGAGCCCAGGGCCTCCCTGGTGGCGCAGCGGTTGAGCGCTGCGCTGTGGAGCTGTCGGAAGCGCGCGATGAGAGTTCAACACCCAGCTGGGGAGAATCCCACATGGTGTGGCAGACCTCTCCTGCCTCGCCCGCTGCTCCCCTCAGCAGTGTTTCTGATCTGCCTGTTCTGCTCCCTACTCTGTCTCTGGTGAACCCTCTCGCCGCCCCACGCCTCTGGCCTGTACCCCAGCTTGTATGTATGA
Source organism: Scalopus aquaticus (assembly GCA_004024925.1). Classification (NCBI taxonomy): domain Eukaryota; kingdom Metazoa; phylum Chordata; class Mammalia; order Eulipotyphla; family Talpidae; genus Scalopus; species Scalopus aquaticus. Next base: position 108,849 of record PVIJ01002093.1, read on the forward strand.
ATAAATAAATATTAAAAAAAAAGCTACTTGAGCCCAGACATCAAACACCTCCAAATTCTCTTTTCCATTTTGAAAGGCTAGTAAGATTATTTCCAGGTATCCAGGCATGAGAAATCCTTTAGAAAAATCCTTCAGCTTATTCAGATATGAAAATCTGTGCCCTTGGTAGAAAACAGCATTACTAGTAACAATACTACTTTTTGTTCTTTACCTCTACATTACAAATACCAAGAAATTTATTGAGATCACAGTTTGTATTTCACCCCCGAGACAGGAGTTCAACAAAACAGGGGTTTCATGACATAGGAAATGCAGTTAATGGAAACATATCTCAAAGATAACAGATCCCATTCCCAATTGAAAGAGCACTCTGCCAATGGGAAGTAGAGTAATGTATGCTGGACAATCCCAGACTTTAAATTATACTACAAAGCTAAAGGAATCAAAACAGCATGGTGCTGGAACAAAAACAGACACACAGACCAACATGACAGAATTGAAGCACAGAAAAAAACCCACACTTACGTGGAAAGTTGTCTAAAACAAAGAAGCCAAGAGTACACAATGGAGAAAAGTCTCTTCAACAAATCCTGAACTCCCACCCACCATGAATGAGGCTCCCTGATATTCCACATAGCCCAGCACATGCTGCTGTCAGTCTCCCGGACTGGCCCCCATCATTAGTGTGCAGTACTATGTCACTATTCTCGTTTGCATTTACCTAGGGACAGAAGACATAGAGCATCCTTTCCTGTGCTTAGTTGACATCTGTGTATGTTCTTTGGTGGGACATTTGTTAAGGCCCATTTATTTTCTTATTGCTGAGCTGTAAGCATATATTTTGGATAATTACAGCTTATAATTTATCAGACATCATTTCTTCAAGTATTTTCCCTCAGTCTGTGGCTTGGCTTTTCATTCTCTGGAGAGTGACTTTTGCAGAGCAGACATCTTCAATTTTAGGTAAGTCCAGTTTATCAATTATTTCATAAGCCATACCTTTGGTGTGATGCTAAATGGTCATTGCTGTGACTCTTAATTCTTTTATCAAGGACGTGCACAACCATAAATAGTCCCTTGGACATCTGTGTCATAAATGACTTCTTAACAGTCAAGCAACATCACCCATCTCAACTTCCCAGTACCCACCAATATCAGGGTTTCTGGTTCATTTTTCAAGAATGCTCTTAAACTGCGATCACCGTCTTTCACAGTTTATTTGTTGATGCTTTTGTCTAACCAGCAACAAGAAACATTTTTTTTCTCCTCTTGCTCCCATCTTTTTCTTCCTTGCTTTCTTCCTTCCTTCCAATAAGACTAATAACTCTTAATTAATGAGGACCCCTAACTATTTTTTTTCTTTCATACATGGAAAACCTGTTCTTGAGACACATAATTCACATTAATATTTATATATATATAATTAATTTCATATATGTATATATAAAATTAATTTTTCATGACCATGTGTGATTTACTTAAGGATAAAAGATAATTTGCTTTAGAGCATTTCACACAGGGAAATGATAAAATTCTTCATTAAATAAAAACCACTCATCTGAGGAGTCTTTTAGGGCTTTTGTGCTCATTTAGCAATGTCTACTGAGCATCTTCTCCAGGGGAGGCAATGTGGCAAGGCTTGAGAATGAAATCCTGCCAAACTCACTCATCGCAGCTACGTGACTACTCTGGAATAACAACTACCAAAGTCTGACCTGCCAGTTCACACAATCTTGACTCTCTCCATCCCTAAGTACATCTTTATCTTTTTGTGTTTATTATTTTGTTTCTCCTAAAAGAAAACTCTTATATATGTTACAAACAAACACTCATATTAAAATCCCTTCGAGGTAGGGGGAAGTCTTTACCTGCTTTAATCTGTACCCTTTAAGCTTTATCCTCTAAAATCATTTCTCTTGGCCAAGGATGTGGCTCCTGGCTGCGTGGCCATAGGCCAGGAGGACCACACGCAGAAGCAGGGCACTCAGCAGGGGCGGGGGTTCGGGGGGAGACCTCCGGCGCATGGGAGGGAAATGAGAGACAGACAAGAGGAAGGCATCAAAAAAAAGGCAAACTTTTGGACATGGGATGATAGCCTTTGGCCCGTTAGAGGTCTCTGATCCTTAAGACCCGCGGGGACAGAAACGGATGTTGATTGACTTGAATGCGCTCACAGTCCAGCAACACAATAAAAGTGAATGTGGCTTCTCAGGAGGCCTCTGGAGATACCAGGGCAGGCAAGACAGTCTCTTAACACGCACAAGCAAGTGACAGTAACCACAGAGACAGTGGACACAATTACTCCTTACTAAGGTATGAAATTATTTTAGTTGGTAGCATCAAAGAAGCCTTAAGTAGCGGAGTTTTCCTCTGCTTTCTCTGAGTCCCACTGAGAGAAAGACTCTGTTTAGGGCTAGGAAGACTTTAACACATAGTAGGTCTTCTAATCTGGAGAACTCAGGCCACGGCTCGGAGTACTTAATGGACAACTCCAATCCACTAGGACATAACTGCACTGTCTTGTTATCTTCACATTCATTTTTTATCCTTACCTTTTAGTTATGGAAAATCATTCTGAATTTCAATTTACTAGAGTGACATGAAGTTTATTCTTTATTTGCATAAAATATGGGATAATTTAAAAATGTTAAGTAAATGAGAAGATAGTTGGCAATGGTATGGTAAAAAATTAGATAAAATAGATTCAAATATTGACCTTTGGGAAATGGTGAACTAGATTCTGAAAAAATTCCTTATTTGTGAAATTGTACAGTCCAAAGTACAGTATGTTTTAAGCATGGGGGAAAGATTTCTATTGATCCCAGACCTCAAAAATTTACAATTTCAATATATACGCAACACAACTCAACAACAAAATAGATGTGAAAAATTGTTAAGTAGCCAGTTTTAAGTTTATAAGCAAAATTAATAAATTATGTTTAAATTCTGAATGGAGGAGAGCAGTATTTCATATTCTTTTTCCCTACTGGAACCATTCATTCAAAGTGACTACGTGTGCTGATTACAGAAGCAACAACTTAACACTTAGTACAAATAAGCCAGTTAAAAGCAAAATTACATTTGCTACTTTTGACCAATTAGTAAAATACCTTGATCATGAAATAAGCTAACATAATCAAAGCACTGTATAGATTCTATAGTGGATTTATGAGACAAACAGAACCAACAGAAAAGGGTGTGTGTGTGTGTGTGTGTGTGTGTGTCTGATTTGGGCAAGGACTGTGAGAGCAGAAATCAACATAGCTCTGCTTACCTGAGTCTCAAGCGCAGGTGTCACCTCCCTGGCACAGCCGTGTCAATGAAATCTTGACGTGAATCGGTGACATGAATCTTCCCTGGAGAGTGGAGGGAAGAGACTGTTGTAAACTGTATGTAGGTTTGTTGCACTAAATTTTTCCACTTAAATTCCCCTCCAGGACTGGCCTCCAGCACTGACTCTAGTCAGTGCTTATCCAGTGGGCAGGGAAAGCTTGGAATTTAGGACTTTTATCTCCTTCCTACTGTTTCATACACATGTGACCTTGGACCAAGCAACTGACCTTGTTGAGAATCCCTTCAACATCGAAGTCGAGATAATTAGAAGCACTAGATTATATTACAAACCCTAGGACAAGGTCTAGAAAGTAAAACATTTTCAACAACTATCATTTAAAGAGTAAATGGAACTAGTCTATATTCTTATAAATTAATCTATGAAATACCTTAAGATAAACTTCTATTATATCTGAAAGTGCAGCCTTCTCGATGATTTTTGAATTGAGAAGTGACCATCATGAATAATTCAATAAAAATAGATCTGTTTCTCTCTCCATGTTGGGGATCAACAAGTGTTTGCTAAAATGAGGGGGGAGGAAACCTTGGGATCCCACAGGTAGAACATAACTGTGCTGGAGAAGTACTTAATATGAGGCATTTGTGATTTGAAGACTGTAGGGAACGTTCATAGACAAATCCCCTCTGGCTACACTGGCATTTATACAAATATATTGGCAAATGTCAGCCATTTGCATGTTAGAAACATCTTCCTTTATTTAGACTATCAAATAGTTAGGTGATGAAATTCCACGCCCCCCGCCCCCCGCCGCATTCTGCAAAGACTTGGCATATTTAGTTTAAATATGAGTTACTGTTCGAAAAGTCCCTTCACCATCTAGACAAGGCTGATATTTTCAGCTCTTAGACGCTGTGCATGTGAAAACACTGTCAGTCCCAAGCGTGTGAGTGGCAGATGCCATGAGATCCCCTCCCTCTGGAAGACAGTCCTGTCTCCCCAGGGAGCACCCACCCACAGACAGTCTCTGAGTATCACTCCCTGGTCGCCATCCCACCTCCCCAAAAGTCCCGAGGAGTCCGACGGCCCTCCGGTCAGACTGGATGATACTAGACAGCAAGATGGTCATGGGGCAAAGGTCAGGGGGCAGAGGTCAGAGAGTGGGGGCTGGAGCTGGGACGGACTCCAAGGGAGGGTCTTGGTTCTGTTTCCTTTTTGTAATATTAGAAGAAGCTTGAGTCTCGATTTAGAAGCTTGGTGATGTTTTATGACCAAAAAAGTATGTTGGAGGAACTTAATTCTTTGAAGTAACAGCGTTATAACATTATGTAAATCTCAGGGGTGGGTCATTATAAACAACATCTCTCTATACATAGGTGTTGTATAAACTGGAAGATTCACCCTCACAACGCACTTGACCCTCTTCACCTGCTTAGTCATCTGACTTCACTGTCTTCTAGTCATGCACACTGTCCTGTGGGTTTCTCCAGGACGCAGACACACAGGGAAAGCTTCATAGAAACCACTGACTGGGGGCCTCCCCTGGTGGCGCAGCGGTTAAGCGCTGCGCTGTGGAGCTGTTGGCAGCGGCGACGCGAGTTTGATGCCCGGCCAGGGAGATTCCCACATGGCGCGGCAGACCTCTCCTGCCTCGCCCGCTGCTCCCCTCAGCAGTGTACTTCAGTGGATCTGCCTGTTCTGCTCCCCACTCTGTCTCCGGCAAATCCTCTCACCTGCCGGCACCCCAGTACTTGTGTGCAGAAATAAACAAAATCTTAAGAAAAAAAAAGGGGGACCTCCCTGGTGGCGATATGGTTAAGCACTGCGCTGCAGAGCTGTTGGCAGCAGCGACGCAAGTTCGATGCCCGGCTGGGGAGATTCCCACAGGGTGCGGCAGACCTCTCCTGCCTCGCCCGCTGCTCCCCTCAGCAGTGTGTTTCCATCGATCTGTCTGTTCTGCTCCCCACTCCGTCTCTGGTGAACCGTCTCGCCGCCCCACGCCTCTGGCCTGTCCCCCAACTTGTATGCATAAATAAATAAATCTTAAAATATAACAACAACAGTGACTGGCAGAGGCAGAAGATAACAGTTGATGGCCCCAAATTAGACTCATGTCTTTTGACTCCCAGTCTGGTGCTCTTCTGTCTATGCAACTCTGAGTCTGGAGTAAGAAACGCTATGCAGAAAATGCCCACAGTGACCTATCACAGTGAATAATTAAGAAAATAACCCACCAGATATATTTACCAGAGTTAAAAAATTATGAAATCAGAATCTGATTTCAGGTCTGGGAGAATGGAATGCTCACCGATATTACTTATTCACCCTTTCTCTTAGATTATAAATACGTGAGGCCCATGCAATGAAGGGAAGTATTCCCACGTTCACTCTGAAATCCCGGGTGCCCAGGTCAGTGCTCCTCCTAGAAGTACTGATCAGTATTTATTAAATAAATATAAACCACTGAGGAGATGGCATCCAAGCACGGACGAGGACTGCTGTTGCTGACGGCAGCTGTGGAGGCGCCCTGAGGTTGCCAAAATCAGCGCCTCGGAGCTCCGGTCTCTGAGACATGTTCTGTTCTGGTAAAGGGCTCCTTGGTTCCCACAAAAGCAAGAGTCAGGCTTAGATTTGGGATTACGATCAGTTCTTTCTATATAACAGATTCTCTCACAGACCCTAAAAGTATGGTTTTTGTCTTAATTAGCCTCCAAAAGGTCTCCAAGTCTGGCGTTATTAAGAACAGTCCTATTTCAAATGTTCACTTCACCTCACGGTGCTTTCTCCCTTTTTAGCTTGTCCTATAGTCTCATCCAATAAGATCCTATTTTTCCAGATTTTAAGAATTCTGAAAACCCCCAAGGAACTGACAACACTGAGCACTAAATCGTGAAGAGACCATCTTAATACCTGCTGGCGTTCGCTCACAATTTTCCATGATTTTTCTGTTTCCACTCACCAGGTTCTAGAGTCTTCTCAAAAGCTGTCCCCTTTAACCCACATTAAGCACCTCCCTAACATTGCTAGTTCTTATCAATAGCACCCTGATTCCTTAACCTCTGCTCCCCATCTATTCCACTGGTGAAAATGTTTCTTTAAATTCTCCAATTATGGTTTACATGAAGATGCCTTCAATTCAGCCATTTCAGCCAAGCGAACATCCTAAAAGGGAAGGATTCACCAAGCAGAAAGATGTGAAATGACTGATAATATTTGTGTGTCTTTGAAACCCCAAAATTTGTTTTCATTTTCACATGATGAAGTGAAAAATGAACACATTTTTAAAAATAATTTTGCAAAAAATAAATCTAATTTACTAGAGTCATGTTTCCAGGAAAAATTAGCGACTCTGCTCAAATTGTCTAAATCCACCATATTTTGAAAGCATAAACATTTTTATTTTGGTGGTTTCATTACCCCACAGTTTTACTTATTTTTGTAGGAAAATGAGAAAACCCTTGCCTGGTTGTTACAGGAAAGCTAAATAAGAGCTATTTTTAAACAATGAGAAATAGCAGAAGAGAAAGAAACGAAGTGTGAGGGGCGCCAGCGACCCCAGAGTCGTAGCAGGGGACACGCGAAGCTCCGCCCACGCTCCCCTGTGCTTTGGAGCAGTCAGGACGCCCATGCACGGGATTCCCAAGGGACCACGTCGGGACCAAACAGGATGTCGCAGCTAAAGGCGCTGGATGGAGCTAGGTTATCTCAAAGCTGTAGTCAAAGGCGGTTTTGGGGACGGTGCAAGACAAGAATGTAAATCAAGTTCTTTAAAAAAAAAGTCTTTGGGGCCTCCCTGGTGGCGCAGCGGTTAAGCGCCCTGCGCTGTGGAGCTGTCGGCATCTGCGACGAAAGTTCCACACCCGGCCAGGGAGATTCCCACATGGCGCGGCAGACCTCTCCTGCCTCGCCTGCTGTTCCCCTCAGCAGTGTGCTTCTGATCTGCCTGTTCTGCTCCCCACTCTGTCTCTGGCCTGTACCCCAGCTTGTGTGCATAAATAAATAAATCTTTAAAAAAAATGAAACAAGCATTAGATACTTAAAAAAAAAGTCTTCGTTTCCCCAATCTGATCACCAGCTATTGTTTAAGCTCTAAACGCTCAGGCTCATGTTCACTTAGAAAATGAGCATTTTTGCTGAAAACCAAACGACATCGATCAGCGGAGCAGACCCTCCGCGCGGCTCTGCCCGCCTCTCCACGTCCAACCCGGCTGACTGGGCACGTGCGCGAACACTGACATCGACGGCACAAATGCATGGAAGTGAATGGCAGGAGTGACTCGCGTGCCAGGCAGCAGTGAGCGCTCGGTGGCCACTTTGCACAGCGGGCCGCCGGCAGCCGCGCAAGCCGTCTGTGGTGCCGTCTTTGGGCGAGCTACTCTCACTCTGGACTAAGGATGATGAGACGACAAACTCCCGACAAAAACGCTTCTCGAGCCCCAGGTAGGAAGGACGGGGTTGCCCGCCGGGCTCCGCACCTGCCCTCTGTGTGCGCGCTGCGGTGCCCGCCGGCGTGACCAGACCCCGCAGGTGGCGGCGCCCGCATGTCGGAGCAGAGACCCGAGACTCAGGCCTGGCCCTCGGGAGGCCTTAATGAGAGAGCAAAGCATCACTGGAATAAAGAACGCGTGGACTCTGGCTGGACTGCCTCCTGGGTGCAGATACTGATGATTTTCGCCTTGAGAAAAAAGAAAATCCATCAACCAAGTAACAGGCTGGACAACCAAGTAACAGCCCCCCGACGGCTGCGCTCCCCCCAGCACTGAGGCAGAAGGAAACGTGCGGAGCCGCAGGCTCACGGCCATGGACAAGAGTCCACCAGGTACTGCTCTCCGCGCTCAGAACCCGCGAGGCTGCCGCCCGGGCGAGGCCGCTGCCCCCGACGGTGCTCACCCGCCGTGAAAACCCGTCTGTATTTTCTGCGCGCAGTTCTTGCATCAAGGCTGCCTAAGAGAGCCCGTTCTGCGCCCCCCACCCCCTTTTTTCCTAAAGCCACAGGGGCTCCCAGCGACCTTGGCGCAGGCCCGAGCTCCTGGCCTACCACGCGGAGCAGTGCCTGCTCCGTGCCCACAGGGTCTGGGCCTGGGGGGCGCCGGCCCAGCCGGCTCCTGCGCCCCCGCAGCGCCTTGGCTCCGCCTGTGCTCAGCAGGTGCTCGCTGCAGGGCCGCCGCCTGAGGGAGACACGTGATGACAAAGGCGCTCACACAGCCTTTCACTGAAAATCTGTTTTCCATTCGAAGTATGTGCTGTTCTTTTGTTTGGTTGTTTGTTTTCCTTGTGCACAAGGCGGCACCTGAATATAACCCCAGAAAAGGAACAGGAGAAAAGGGCACGTATTCGCTGCGCGTAGTCTCCATCGATTCTTCCCATTTCAATTTCACCTGAAAATTCCGATCAAGCAACTCCCAGGGTCCTAACTAAACTCGACAAACGCAGATAATGCCCAGCGCGTCACTGATTTCTGAATCAATGTGTGACCTGACTGAGCACGTTGATAGCGCTTATGGCTGAACCAGAAGCTTTGAGCCTATTGCTTAATGCCTGTGCTTGCGCCCTGCATGATCCGCAAACACATGAAAATGCAAATACGCAGTGAATCTCTAAGTGCGCTGAGCCGGCCCGCTCGCCTCAGCCCCGCGGCAGGTGCTGTCCCCAGGGCTGCCCGTGCCACGCAGAGCGCGGCTGATCAGTAGCCACTGCCGATCAGTAACCTGTCCACGCTGGGCCGGGCGGCGTGGCCGTTGTGGACGTGAATTCCTGGGGCACATTTTCAACGGCCCTCGGTATTCCCTGGCCCATTCGCGACCAGGTAATTCGCCCCGTGGGGAGCCGCTAAGGGAATCTATGCGAACGTAACTGCAGGGCACTTTGTAAATACTGAGTCATTTTGGGCTTCCCCGGTGGCACAGCGGTTAGGCGCTGCGCTGCCGAGCTGTCGGCAGCCGAGACCCTAGTTTGACGCCCGGCCGGGGAGATTCCCACACGGCGCAACAGACCTTTCCTGCTTCGACCGCTGCTCCCCTCAGCAGTGTGTTTCCATCCATCCGCCTGTTCTGCTCCCCGCTCTGTCTCTGGTGAACCCTCTTGCCACCCCGCACCTCCGGCTTGTACCCCAGCTTTTATGCATAAATAAATCTTAAAACAAAAAAACAAAAAAATAAATATTGAGTCATCGAAATATTCCAAATCCTCCAAAATTCAAGGGTGTGAAGAGGGCTGTATATTCATTCCCCCACATCTGGGCTTCACTTGCTGTCTCCCTTTAGGGAGTTTTTAAGGCCCAGGCTTCTACACAGATTCTAATTATCCAGGACCGCTCCCTGGTTTCATGCTGATATTTTCCATATCTATTAGTTTTCTCTCATAAATAAAAATTATCTTCCCTGATAATGAAAATACATTCAGCAACAAAGTGCCTGCTTCTTTCAACCATGCAGGAACCGCCCTTATGACAGGATGGCACAACCCGGTCACCTGGTGACCACCCTTGCTTCCCAGCCACAGAGCCACAGAGGCTTAGCGTGGTGAAGCAGGCTGTTCCCAGGGACCCACACAGCTATGTATCCAGGCCCAACGGATGAATGTGCCGGAAAGAAAATCACACCCTCCCCTGTCGGAGGCGGGCTCCAACCGAGCTTGGTTCCGGGGGGTGGTGGAGAAAGCGTCGGCAGCGAGTTGCATGGGGGAAAGGGGGTGGGGAGAGAGAGACAGAACACACCAGAGAGTGTGATCAGGCCGTTTCACTTTATTTTTTGAGAACAGGATTTTTAAAGCATAACTTTAAAGAAAAAATAACTACTGACAATGGCAGGGTGATTACAGGTATTCAGATGTATAATCAATTACATACTTTGAGGAGAATCAAGGAACTTTGGAAAAATGTCTGTTGTGTGATGTAAATTCCAGCAAGGTACAGGACATAATCTTCAACCTTTGCCCTAGGCCTAGGATGGAGGCTGCTGTCTTAGTACCTATTGTCTGAAACTAAGACCTTAATAAAAGAAACATCTTTATGCTAATCTTTGGAAGAAATAATCTAAGGAACTATATGCTGATTTTTTGAGGCAAGGAAGGGAAATAGAGGAAGGGATTAAATGTTCTTTGTTTCAAATATTAACTCTTGACAGGGCAAGGACAATCACTGTCAGAAGGACATTTCATTGCCAGGATCTAATGAGAAAGGCTGGTGCATGCAGGCGTGGTGGAGAAACTTAATTGTTGTTCTCACCTGAAATTATACTTAAATTATTTGCGAGAAGAAATATCGCATCCTGACTATGGGAACACTTCCTTGAAGGCTCTCCACCCATAAAGTGACCATGTCAAAACAATATGGGGCGTCTAGGCTGCGACACTCCCCCATCTGAAAGCCCCTCTAAGCCTCCCTCCTTTCTGGGCATTCGGTCACCAGCCCAGAAGTCATCTCCTCTAGGACCCAGTGACCTGTTCACTGGTTTTGCAAAATATCAGGTGGGTATAGAGTGGTTTTTCCTTACAGTATTGTAGGCGACTTCATGGAGAGGAGAGAAGTTCTCCATCTGAAGGTGATAAAGGTACAGACGATATAAATCAAACCCACGAAAAATAAATGCATGAAAAGACTTCTAATAAACAGGGCCTCCCTGGTGGTGCAGGGGTTAAGTCTCAGCAGTATGAAGATGTTCACAGCCACTGCAGCAGGAGTTCAATCCCCGGCCAGGGAGCTGACCCACAGGGTGCAGCAGACCTCGCCTGTCTCCCCGCTACTCCCCTCAGCAGTGTGTTTCAGTAGATGTACATAGGTATAGAAACTTCTTTTCATATTAGACTTTCAGTATGTTTTGGATAAATATTGCAGATATTGCTGAATCGTATGGAATTTCCATTTGTATTTTCTTAATGAATCTGCATAGTTTTTCACAGGGGCTGTACCAACTGGCATCCCCAGCAGTGGATAAGGGTTCATTTTCACCACAACTTTGCCAACATTCGTTAATTACATTCTTTTTTTACAGGGGCCATTCTCACAACGGTGTGGTGACTTAATGGGGATTTGGCTTTACTGTGAGCAGTGCGATCGCTAGTCCTTTCCAATGGAACATTCTATGATGATGGAAATGCCGGCCCTGTTGCCACTCTCCAATTTAGTAACCACAAGCCACATGTAAATACTGAGCATTTCGAGTAGCTGGTATAATTAAGAAACTGAGTTTTCAATTAAATTTAACTCCAGTTTAAATAGCTGTTACGTGGCTAGCGGCTACTGAATGGCCCAGCAGAGGTAGAGCAAGCAAAATGAAAGCAAAACATGTCCAGGTTAGTCAAGCTGTACCTACTGGAAAAAATAAAGTACAATTCACACGGTTCTCCAGGTCCTCCATTCAATGCACCTCCTTACTGCTGGTTAGAACAGCTCGGCTGACCACTTCCCCGGGAGAGAAGAAAACTGACACTGCTGATAAGTTTACAGTGACAACCCCAGTGAGCTTTACTTTCAAATGGAACAACTGCTTTCTCGTTCAAGGGGCTTCTCAGAAGGTCTAAAGATTTGCTGTCATGAAAATGTATGTTTGCTTCCATCTTTCTTTCTCTCTTTAAAGTAGGAGCAGGCTACAACTACCAGAAGGTTATTTAATCTGTCTGGAAAACAGCGCGCGGTGCGCGGGCCGTCTGAGGCTCCGCGAAGCGGCACGTGCAGGCCCCGTTCCCGTCGGCGCCATCACTGAACTCTGGGACGGGCGCTCTCCTGTCCCCCGGGGCTGGCCCTCGCAGCCTCCCTGGGTTTCCGCGGCACCTGCAGTGGCCAGCGGCGCAGAAGGCAGAGCACGGCCGCCAAACGCCTCCCCTGCAGGCCCCTCTGACGCTGTCGCCCCGAGTCACCGCCCCGACGGTGTCTGCAGGGCGCGGCGGTCCCGAGCTGGTCCCACGTGCCGTTTGGTTGCCCCCGTCACGCTCTTTCAGCACACGAGGCGAGGGGTCTGGTCACCACCCCATCAACAGTCCATTACGGGCGACAGGCTGGGGTGAAGGAACCCAGTCACAGAGCTCCCGAGGGACAGGGCAGTGGGAGCTGAGAGGGCAGCGGCCCCGACGCCTCCGGCCACCCATGCTGCCGCGCTCGGCCGGGCCGCCCCGCAGGGCCTTGCAGTTCTGCAGAGGCCGCGGCACGTGAGTGCGGACAGGGTCAGAGGGCCAGGTCGAAAGCAAGAGCCGCGCGAAAGCCGCCACCCAAGCAAGAGGTGAGAACTGAACGTCAGGATGACGCAGAGAGGCCTGGCGGGTTTCTACGTCCTTCTGGAAGGGCAGCGGTCGCCGCGCTCCTCACTGGCCGGACCTAAGTATTTCAGGCCTCCCTCGGATGCTCTTCTCACTCGCTGCTGCTGCTGCTGCTGTCCTTTTTTGCAGCACCCCTAAAATCACCATGAAGACCATCCTCACGGGAACACAGCCGCGACCCCAGCTCTGTGACGGGTCACCAGGTCCCTCACTGAGGAGGTGACGCGCAGTGTGGGCACACAGGCCGCTCCCGCCTCCCAGGGGGCACCGTTAAGCATCTGAAATGTTCTATTAGAAAGCTCTGGACCGGGCCTCCCTGGTGGCTAGAGGTTAAGTCTCAGCCTATGAAGCTGTCCGCAGCCACTGCAGCGCGAGCTTCCCAGGGAGCTTCCCACAGGGCGCAGCAGACCTCTCCTGTCTCCCCTCTGCTCCCCTCAGCAGTGGATTTCAATCGATCCGCCTGTTCTACTCCCCACTCTGTCTCTGGTGAATCCTCTCACCACCCCACCTCTGGCCTACACCTCAGCTCTTGTGTGCGTAAATGAATAAATCTTTAAAAAAATAGACAATTACACCACCGAGTCAGTTACGAAGTGCTGGCCTAGGATTCAGGGACTTGCATAAATTTGCCTTTTCTGAGTTTAAAAAGGAAAGAAGGGCCTCCCTGGTGGCACGGTGGTTAAGCGCTACGCTGCAGAGCTGTCAGCAGCAGCGACACAAGTTCAACACCCGGCCGGGGAGAATCCCACATGGCGCGGCAGACCTCTCCTGCCTCGCCCGCTGCTCCCCTCAGCAGTGTGTTTCCATCCATCTGCCTGCTCTGCTCCCTGCTCTGTATCTGGTGAACCCTCTCGCCGCCCCATGCCTCTGGCCTGTACTCCAGCTTGTATGCATAAATAAATCAATCTTTAAAAATATAAAAATAAAAAAAATAAAAAGGAAAGAGAAGAAGGAAAGAGTCTGTGGATTTAATCAGGACAAAGCGGATGCAGTTAGAGATGTGCTCAGCTCCTGGGTGGCTCTCTAGGAAATGGTGGGATTGAGGAGGCCTGACACTTGCTAAACCAGGAACGCACATTCCATAGAAGGTTGAAAATCCCTAACAATGGACACCAGCTGCAGAAAATGACACTCCGTTGGCCCACAGAACCCCACTGAGCTAGACAACTCCTTATTAGAAAAATCTCATCACTCCTGCTGACGGGAAAAGATGCTACACCCTATGACAGAATCACATTTTCTTTTCTATTCTTCACATCAGCGAAGTGAAACTTCAATTGGGCTACAAATGGCTTTTTCTTTGTTTTGCCTCTACAATCTGTGTATTACTCTTCAAATGATAGAAGACTAATAGAGCTTTAAAAAGTGAACACATGTAGACCTTGTAAACGCCAAAGAAGGTGATTCACTTCTTTCTGCCCTCCTGAGTGAATTATTCATTTACATCTTCTTTGTAGCCGCATCTTAAGGCTCAAGAACATCAAAGCATTAAACAGTTACTCACACGGAATCTAATGATTTCTCTGTAGCTCCAGATGTAGCCAGGACTTGTACATTTCAAGTACAGAACACACAGTTGCCTAGAGAACTTTTGTTTTTCAAGAAATACTATAAAACACTTCCAAAATAAACCCTAATTTGAGGGAGGGAAATGTCTAGGGGAAAAGAAAAAGCACTACCCACAAACTAAAAAATAAATAAATAAAGTGGTTAAACAGAAATCAATCTTTTTTTTTTTCGCTTTAGATTGCTAAAATTGCTAAAGTGGTGACGGTAGCATATAATTTTTCTTTTTGAAGAATTTTGTCCAGTCTGACAAGTAAATAAATGTTTAACTCTCTGTCCTTTCATTGCTGCAGAAACAAGAAGAAATGGAAAATAACCGCAGCACGTTTATGACATATTCGTTTCTTTCTCTACATGAAACATACAATGAGAACACTCTCTAGATGAATTGTGCCTTCGACTGAAAAGAGAACTGGGCACTGGCTTTGGTTTTGTGGAATTGGGTAATTTGTCACAGTTTCTGCCCCTGGAAAAATGAAAACCCAAAGGAAAACTAGTGGGAAGACTTTTTTTAAAACAATGATAAAATACAAAACTGGTATTTTTTGATGAACACAGGTATTTTAAAATAATAATTTAGAAAAGTGAAATGCTGTAAGAAATGTTGCCCTCATCAATGGAAGTCTCTAGAACTTCCGGTTTCAACACACATCACTTTTCAGACTTCAAGCACTGGTGCTGTCTCAAAAATAATTTTAGGATTGCCTTGGGGTTATCAATACTTATGTGACCATATATTTCTTATTACTATTTATTGTTTTCATTGACTATATTGCTTTTTGAAGTCAACATAAATCATTAATGAAAGTACACTTTCTTTATGTCAAATATACATATACATTTATACCTATCTACAGAGAGAGAAATTTGAACTTCGTTTTTTCTCCTACTTCCTAACCTACAAAATTCCAGCATCATTAAAAATGCATTTAGATAACAGTTGCACCAATCACAGAAGTGGAAAACAGAAGAGGTAAATTTCCCCAAATCTGAGCGGAAAAAAACATAACAACTAGTATTCATTTATGAGATTAAAGGAAACAAATTCTGGTTAAAAAACAACAACAACAACTGGTTTAGCTACTAAAGATAATTTTTTTAAAAACACAGACAAAAATTTATTCAGAATTTTGCTAACCAGTTTTCTAAATTCAAATTTGAAAATACCAAAACTCAAACTGATCTTTCCTTCTTCAGGTAACAGTGGGACTCTTTTTTTTAAAGATTGAAAGCATACTTCGAAAATGTGGGATATCTTGCTTTTTATATCAGTTACACTAATAGCAATCCTTCCCACTTCCCTCTCTCCAAAAAATTAGTAAAACATTAGATTGCAAGATTTGAAAGCTCTGGGATTGACAACTGAGAGTGTCTGGATTTAAGTTACCTACATTGTGCTTGTAATATACCAGTATATGCCAACAGCGCTTACAGTTGCTGTTCGGAAAATTATTAAGGGGAAGAGAGTTTTTCTCTATCCAGAGGAAACTTAAAGATGAGGCAGAGGTACATAAACTGTGATAATTTTTCTTAGATTTTTTTTTTCTTTTTGGTCTCTCAAATGCTAACCCAACCTCATTAAGCAAATCCCAATCTTGAAGGAAAACCTGATATTCAAAGATTCCCTCACTACTCTTTGGCTCCCACTCATTATCTGATTTTCTCATTGCTAAAATTAACCTTGGGCCATCTCATTGCTGTGAAGATTAAAATTACTTTGGAATATATTCATTAGGTATTTTCTATTTAGGGTACATAATCAAATCTTTTTTAATATTTACAAGACATCTTTAAGTGTATTTTGTTTCTAATTATTAAACTAACCGCTCATTCTCTAAATAATGACAACGGAAAAAAAATATTTTAAGAGTGTTAATGTAGGTCAGCTGGAATTGACCTATGGGAACCAAGCAAGCTGTGGCTTAATCTTGCCCCCCACAGGGATAAGAACACAAGAAATGGCTAAGAGCAGAGACTGCACACCCGTTCTCTTCAGACAGCAGCCCCAGGGTCACGTCACAGAAACAGGCACCAGCCCCTAAAACACCAGTCTCAGAATGTCGGCCTCTATAAGCTACTCTTTTCCCAAAGGAGTGACAAGCTCAAGAACTTTCCTGTCCTCTTCAACCTCCATGGGCTATCCTGAAACTTGCAACCAGAGCTGAGAACAAGAGCTAGGAGGGCACAAAGCCTTACTCCTCCATTCCTCAAATCTCTCAGTTATCAACTTTGTTACTTTAGTCACCTTATGTCATTCCTATTAATGGGAGAGGTTAAAAACAGACATTGTAGAAATTACTGAAACAGAACCATCAATGAGACATCACGCAATAGAATTTTCAATAACAATAAGCTGTCCACAAAGGGGTGTTCCAAGGGAAGATCTGATTGTGCCTGGCGGGAAGGCACAGTTGCCCCAATGTGATCCAACCCCCCAAGGAAGGTTGGACAGGATTCCATGAGGACATGTTTTTCCACCCCCTAGTATTGTCCCAAAGGAAAAGAACATGTGAGTTTTGCAGAAAACCATTCTTTGATGAGGACTGATGTTTGCTTCCTTTTAAACTATTTCTGTCTGATAGAGAGTAGAGATACCTGCTTCCTAGAAGCCCGGGCAGGGTAGGGGGAGGTGCTGTGAGTCTTACTGCCCTCGGTCCTTGGGGAATGTCAGGAATGGGGTCCCCTAGCTGCACCCCTTGAAGGTAAAGGCCTCTCTGGTATCATCAGCCACCAAAACTGGGGGCCCGTGGGTCATTCACAGGACTCTTTCCCGAAGCAGAGAGCAACGGAAGGATGGAAATAAGCCTAGAACGCTTGATTTCATTTGAAACAATGCTAACATGTGCAATTCCACAAATAAGTGCAGACAGCCTAGAGTTTCCAGAGATCAAGCACCTCCTCCTTCACAAAGAAGGACACAAGGCAGACTCCCCAGGCCAGCCTCACACGGCCCCTCGCCTCCTCAGCTGGCTCTCGGCCACCGGGCACCTGCCAACACTTGCCTTGTTTGATGAATCGTGAATTTCTAAATATTTAAATTGCCCCTTTGCCAAAATTTAATGTTTATTTCTCCTTGTCAGTGAAGGCTGCTTTCTTCTTCCTTGACAGGGCAAAATATGAACCCCTCCAACTTCTGAGTCAGAAGCTAATCAATTTTGTCAAAGATAATTTAGAACACAGCTTCAAGTAGGTTTCCTTTTAAAAAAGTAGCGAGTCACAGTCTCTCAGAACTGTAGTCACTGCGGTCTTCACTTCCGAGAACAGAGGCCACGTGTGCATTTGCATGGAAACACGGAGGCGTCCCCCTCCCTGGCAAGCCAGTTCTGCATGCATCAGTGTCTGAAGTTGGGCTAAAAGGCTTGTGGAGGCTGAGATGATTTAAACAGCTAGGAAATCCTCCCTCTTACCTGGGGGATGGAAGGTTCTCAGTGCGCAAGTCCTATCCTTGCCGCCTGACTTCTGAATTCCCAATTCTATCAGCAAAACTGACTGCTTCACATAAGAGTACAGATTCAGAGAGGCTGGCATCGTTTGAAATGCAATGTGTGCTCCATTCACTACTAAATACAGGATTTAGGAGACAGAAGGGTACAGCGGCTCACAGGAAAAAGACTCGGGGTTTGCTTGATCACGTGAGCACGGGCCGTCGGGGCGACATTTAGGGAAAGGCAGGATGTGACGCTCACAGACCCGAAGTTGAACACCTGGTAAAGGTTTCATTTTGCTCCCCGGATGCGAGAGCCCAGGCAGATGCTCTCACCTATTTAAAGGAAAAGCGAAAAGGGAACAAATCTGTGCGGAGTAAAGGAAAGCTGAGTTGGGTCCCAAATGGGGGGCAAAACTCGTGTTTTCCCCCCGACAGGAGAGAGGAAGTGAATTAAAATCACTACTGAACACAGAAAAATGCACTCATCTACAAATTAACTACAACTTGCCCAGAATTGAGGTAGAGCTGGCAGACAACAGAAACCAGGAGCTGACAGCTCAACAAACCACCGCTCTGAGCTGGACATAGAAGTGAAGACTCAAGTTCAAGGTTAACCACAGTTGCCGCACATGCACGCAAATCCTAACCCTAATCCTCGACAGAAGGTTTTCCAAAGCAGAGCTACCCTTTCTTGCCCCAGTGCCATGAACTTCTCTCTCACAGAGTCCCCCTACTTCAGGTAAGGGCAAAGGGCTTCCTGGCCACACAAACCCCCAAACCGGAAGCGACCAAGGGCCGTCATCAAATGCTGGCAGCCAAATGGCTCGTCCTGAATTCGTCTGTCTTTAGTGTGTGCGAGCCCAGGCTCAGTCTGGACGACAGGCGCCCGGTCGCCCCGGGGCAGCTATCTCCCCGTGCCCTGCAGGGGGTGCTCCTCGGCTGAGGGGCCCGGCCTGGCCGCCCACCTGGCCTGATACTGGCCTCCTGGGGTCGAGGGTCCCGCAGGGGCAGAGGACCCGCCACAGATCCACGGGACACGGAGCCTCTGTTTCCACTTTTGCCAGTCTAAGAACTTTTTTTTTAAAGACTTTTTTAAATTATGCATACAAGCTGGGGTGCAGGCCAGAGCTGTGGGAAGGTGAGAGGGTTCACCAGAGACAGAGTGGGGAGCAGAACAGGTGGATCCACTGAAATCCACTGTTGAGGGGAGCAGCGGGGAGACAGGAGAGGTCTGCTGTGTCATGGGGAAACCTCCCAGGCCAGGCATAGAACTCGCGCCGCAGCCACCGACAGCTCCACAGCACTGCGCTTAACTCACTGTGCCACCAGGGAGGCCCCAGGCTGAGAACATTAAGGGTTCCCATAACCATGTGCCCTGAATATCCAAAATAATGTTCTTGGGTCCTATCACCTTAAAATATAGAAATGCCGGAAGACCCATTTGCGTACTTGACATGGAGTAGACGTCACTCAACAATGAGGTGGCCACGGTTTACTTTTATTCTAGGGTCACTTCGGCACTCTCCCTAGCCACACCCCCTCTAAGACGGGGCTCAGCCTTTTCAGAGTCCCCCGCCACCCGGCTTAGGTTAGCAGCCGGCACCGCCGGTAGTGCCTGCATGGACCCGACCCAGAACTAGAATCTGTGACCTGGCAAAAGTCTATGCTCTGTGGAGCTGAGGGCAAAATCAGGCTTTACCGATGGATCCTTTCTTGCCCTGGGGGCTTCAGGGGCGTAGTGGAGAGATCAGACAGTTTAAAAGACATGAACAGAGGGTGTGAGCATAAAAGCAACAGCTCCAGACCCTGCATTTCCCCCAAGACAGGACTTCCCATCTTTGGCGCTATGGACGGTTGGGAAATGGGGGTTTTCCTGGGCATTATGGGACATTCCCAGCAGCATCCTTGGATGCTACAGATTATGTGCCAGTGACCCCAAAGTCAGTCCTGAGAAGCGGAACTTCTCAGGAAACAGCCAAAGCTGCACTCCAACTCGACACCCCCCCACACAAGACTGTCTGGCGGGCACTAAGCAAGCAGATGTGCCCGGAGACCAGAGAGAGACACTTCAGCCGGCACCCGCAAAACAGGAGCTTGGCTTGGGGACGGAAATCCAGGTTTCTCTTGTTCACCTGAAGTGAAACTAGGGAGAAGAGAAGACGAGAGGAGAATGCAGATGAGCAGGGCACTGGGGTCCAGGCCCCTTCCCTCAGTCACAGTCCCCAAGGGGGGAGGCGTTTTCGTTTTCCCCCCAGAGGCGGGAATCCACTTTATAAGAGATTAAAATACAAGCGAGAGGGAAATCATGCACTCTAGAAAAGGAACCAAGGTAACAGAGAAAGCAGAACATACAGCTGGGGAGCTGGACGATGAAGGGGGAGCAGCCAGCCCCGCAGGCCGGCTGGGGACAGGCACACACACGACACCAGGACCACGTGACTAGCGCCTAAGCCTCCAGTTTCCCTGGAAGCCACGATGCCCATCAAAACCATCTGTTCCCTAAAGGTCTAACCAAATTTCTCCTCCTTGCGCCCAAATGGGCCACATTCAAACACTGATTCTTCTAACATTTGTGGTTAAAGAAAAACAACTCATCAATAATGCCAGACCAAATCCAAATCCGTGACATTTTTTAAAAATTCCATTTCGACAGCTCAAAGGCAGTCTTGAGTTTTAAAGCATTCTGAGAGACAGATCGACAGACAGAAAGACAGAACGTTTCGCATCTTTTCTGCCATCCACCAAGACCTTACTGCCGTAAGAACAGCAGCTAACTTCCTTTCCTCTATGATTTCCCTTTTATGTTTATAGGCACGTTTATGAGCCCAGTTAACTATCTTTTTCTATTTCATTTTTGTGAAGTCCACTTTCCTTTGCCAGAGATTTTATCTACTGCCTATACTCTTGAAGTAATCTATTCTCTTTGATGTTTTCCTGTCCCTTAGAGTACCTTTCTAAATTACCTAAATTCTAACACTGTCCTCGAGTTTTCTAATTGTGAAAAACAAAAGCACCACCATAAGCAGACATCAAGGATGATAGTCTAAGAACAAGCAGTTGTCATGATAAAAATCCCACTGTAAGAAAAAGTAAATGAGTCAGACTTTACCCCTGAAACGTGACATCGTCATCTCTGATTTCTTTTTTCTTTCTTGTTTAATTCACCTTTTAAGACTGCCAATATTAGGTAAGTCTTCTAAAAATAAAATCTCTCCATTGCTTGCAAATCACACCCCTTAAACCATGAGTCATCTGAAGAAGTGAGCTTTCCTGGCACCTAAAACCATTACTGCAAATCAGAAGTAAATGAAACTGGCGTAGGAGCCCCAGAATGTCAAGGTCTTGAGGAACCCAGGATCTCACCCAGTCCACCGCCCACTGCAGATGGAACAAGCGCATCCCAGAAAAGGTGCTTGAGATCAAAGGACAAACAATCCTGATAGGTGGACCTCCATCCTCTTACTCTGTATGTTGTTCGCTATTCTCTGCCCCAGCCATCATAAAAGTTTTCTCTACATCCTCTGTACTGAGTCCTCTGTACAGCCATGAGGGACTTGCAATGTACTGAGGGGATTTCATTGTGTCCTGACAGGCTGAACATCCCTAAGCATCAGGAGTGGGGAAAGCGGCACTAACATTTATCACCTACTATGTGCCAGAGACCTGGTTCAGTATTCCACAGGCAAGTATGTCATTTATTCACCGAAAGACTGCAGTTTATGAGATGGGCACTAATGCAGTCTGATCCAGGGGTAGAAAAGAGAATCTTTTCCAGATACATGAAGGAAAAAGGAGCCTATAATCATAGACCAATGGAGCCAGATTGCAGACTGGGGTTCTGACCACCTCAGGCAGCCCCCCCAAAATGGTGAGGAAATAACCCCTCAGGACAGGAAGCCTCAATGCAGCTGGTGGTCCCAGAACCACTGAGCCACCACTGCCAGGATCTGCAACAGAAAAAAGGACTCAAATTCCAAATTCACATCTCAGTGAACAAATGGATTTCCAGAACTAAAATCATATCCAGAACCATAGCTGCAAGGGAGCCAGGAAATGCACAGCAAGCTGCTGAAAGGTATGTCACAGTCGATATGGCAAAAGTCAATACAAACAAAAGTTGACAATCATTACTGCCATTTAAGACGGGAAAGCAAGTAACAAACTGTAAGTGACAGGACTGCCCCATAGTCTGTACGAGATGGAACTAACATTCCAACGTGGATGCGATGGAACTAGCATTCCAGTATGGATCTACATGGCGACTCCTGCCTTTTCTCTACACCACGCTATCTCTCTGTGTCTCGTGACTGGCTGACCCAAATCAGAAACTTTCCTGACTTATTTCCATTCCTCTTATAGGTAGAAGTTTCCACTTATTCTGCCCTTCTTTTCTAAAGTAAACTTAAGAAATGCTTATTCACCTTTCTTTCCATGCATCAACTATTCACCAGTAAGCTGTCACTCATCATGATTATAAATCTGAGATAACAGAGCTTGCCAGTAGGCTCAGAGCATGATACATAACACAGATTTGTTATCTGTGAAAGGCGAGAAAGGGCGAGTTAAAGGATCAATGGCTAATTTAAGAGACTTGAAATACTGGAACTGTTGGATAAGTGCCTACTAATATCTTTCTAAGAAAAACAATATTGATAACACCTATGGAAAACAAACTTTAGGGCCCCCTTAGTGGCCTTGGGGTTCAGTCTCAGCACTATTACCAGTAGGGCCTGAGTTTGATCCTGGCCAGGGAGCTGACCCACCTGGTGCAGCAAACCTCTCCTGTCCCACCCCCTGCTCCCCTCAGCAGTAGAGAGGAGTACTGTTTCAGTAGATCCGCATGTTCTGCTCCCCACTCTGTCTCTGGTGAATCCTCTCAACACCACTCTCTCCACACATCTGGTCTGCACCACAAAAATAAAGTCTTAAAAAAAAAACCTTAAGGGCCTCCCTGGTGGCGCAGTGGGGTAAGCGCTGCGCTGTGGAGCTGTCGGCAGCAGGGACCTGAGTTTGACGCCCGGCCGGGGAGATTCCCACATGGCGTGGCAGACCTCTCATGCCTCGCCCGCTGCTCCCCTCAGCAGTGTGTTTCCATTGATCTGCCTGTTCTGCTCCCCACTCTGTCTCTGGTGAACCCTCTTGCCACCCCACACCTCTAGCCTGTGCCCCAGCTTGTGTGCATAAATAAATAAATCTTTAAAAAAAATAAAAAATAAATTAAAAAATTAAAAAAAAATCTTTAAAGCAGTAACTCTTGCAATTTCCACAAGTTCTACCTGAGAAGTTTATCACCTATGCCCATTAAAATTCTGTGTTTCTCGTATTTTGTAGTAAAGGATCTTTATTTCCGTTTCATAACAGATGTAATGTTTGCAAAATACAATAAAAATGTTGTGGCAGTGTTGCCGGGAAATACCAATTCTTTGCTGCCTGCCACAACTCCCAAAGCCAAATGCAAAGGACAGGAATTCAATCTTTAATATTTGCTTTTATTATGAGATTTGCCAGCAAATCTGAGAACAGCTGAGCATCATGTTCCAAAGAAACTGTTCCAACACCTCATCTCTAACTGGCTGTTTTATCGTGAGTTAAACAAAGACAGCTCATTATCAGTAACTTGGCTTTCACGCCATGTAGTTAACAGCTTCTGGGAGTTTCTGGGGCTCCCTCTCCCCTGCAGCTCCTTCTCCACTGGCATCTGGATTTAGAGCACTTCACCCCTGGGTCAGCTGAGTCTGGCAGAAATGGGACCCCTGCTCCTCCAGGCTGGACTGGGCAGTAACTCAGAGCACTCATATCTGGGGTCAGAGAGTGCATGCGTGTGGACCCCAAAACTGAGCATGGAGCCCTCTATCAGCAGCAGCAAGTTGCTGGAAAAAGGTCTAGAGCTCACTTCCTCTTTATACATTTACTAAGCCACAGAGAGGTAACAGGGCTCAGATCAACAGACCTCTAAGAACCAAGCTTAACACTAGCACTGTTTTAGATTATGTCGGTAGGCGTTTTTCCGTATTCTTAAAATGTATTATTAAAACTATTAAGATATTGAGAAAACGCCAAATGAACTTTAAACCATTTTTCCCCTCAGAGATCAGTACACCAAAAAAAGGATTAAAGGTTATTTTCACATGAAACAATGAAATTGAAAGTCAGAGTAGCAGAGGACGGGTGCCTTAAAAGAAATTCTTATCCCGAGGAGAGAAAAAGTCGGTTCTTTTCAGAGTTATTATCATGCCAATAGAAGTTTAATTTCTAGAAGTAACTTTCTATTCCAATCTTATATTTTATTGATTATTTTCTGCTTTTACTATAATGAATTTATTAAGAAATTAGATTTTGGATCACTGCCACCCTCGCTAAAATGAACAGTAATTAAACGTGCTATTAGTGTTTTTAAGGGTCTGCTAATGCTACTCATTAAACTCTGGATGGGTTGTTTTCCAGCCCATGTTCCATGGTGGTTGGGTTTTATGACATGGATGCTGGCTGGAGGACTGGCAATGGCATGGACTGTCCTCCCTGGGTCCTCATGCAAGTGAAATGTGTGCGCCCCGAGGCAGGCTGGGCGAGCAAAGTCTGGCACTTAATGAAGCAACCACACGTCTGCTTATTGAGGGTGAATTGAGGTTTGCACAAACCATCCTCACGTCCATCCACAAGGAGGACGGGGAGGCTTTGCTGTCAGTGATGTTACACTCGGGGAAGGCAGTTCAACACCTCTGGCCAGGGGATCCGGGAGGGAGAGCACTTTCAAGCCACCCCTGCGACAGGCTAACGTCTCTGCTGCAGTAGGAGACTACGGTGGCCGAGGTGTCCCACCCGCTGCTGCTGTCCTGTCCATCACAGGCTCAGAATTTTCACGTCAGGCTGACACGAGCCCCTCTCTCAAATGGCTTCCTACTGCCGTGTGTCCCTCTGTCATTCTTGCTGGATCTCACATTGCTTACGTTTCCAGAGCTTCTGAAGACTCACCCTAAGATCCCATTTCCTCCCAAGAATAGCTGAAAGACTATGGGGGAAAGCTGAAAGTGATGGGTTGCGGGGTTCAGGTTATTGATTAGTAAACGGTGTTTCCAGGTCGTTAAGAGGGGCATTTCCCAGTCTGACAGGGACAAAGCTGTGAAAGTTCCCAGTTTCTCTGATGAAGCCCCGTGGAGCTTTGCAGAGTATGCAGGGCTCAACTGGCAGCGTCACCTTCAGTGTTCATGCATCATCTAGAACATCAGCTCCAACAGCTATTTGATTTTAAACCACCATGTATGTAGGGCTGCATGCTAAGACTGGAAGGCTCTAGAAGCCCCTCCAAAATGCTGCCTGTTCCCGCCAGCACCCTGCCACCTCCTCAGTGTACATCCCCACTCGAGGCTCAAATTCTCAACACAGACATTCAGTGTCATCTCTCCGGGGATTTCAAATTTTAGAAATCAAAATCCAAGTGAAGGAAACTGTCTTACAGGGAACTTCTGCAAATACAAAGCTGCCTTGAGAGAAAAGAGTGGAAAAGTGCTGAGATCATTTTGTGAGATGTGGCAGGGAAGGACTTAGAGAAGGGAAGAGACGTTTCCACAAGTTGTTCCTCTAACATATTGGCACAGGTTACACGCACTTCTAACTTTCACATCTAGTCGATTTAATGAAAAGGTTACACTTTGGGTACAAAGTACAAGAAGGGGTATCCTCCGGGTTGACAATTTTAAAGTGTGTCCCTTTCTTAGGGATGGCACAGTCCCACCCAAGGGCTTACATTTCACAAGCAAAAGTGGGTGGGCTGCAGCTTTTACTAATTGTTCATTTGTCCAAACCTTCAATATTCACCTTCCAGATTTAGTAAGTAACCATCATCACCATCACTACCCTATCACCACCACCACCAACATCTTCAACATCACCATCGTCACCACTATCACCACCACCAACACCGTCACCATCAACACTCTCAGTGCTTGATGCGTGCCACACACTATGCTAAGTGCTCTATCTAAATGATTTTTACTAAACTCTCAAGATGGGCCCCAGGGAGGAGCAAATGAAGTACTACCTATTTGTGCCAAGTACTATTCTAAGCACACTTTAAATATCATTATCTCATTAACTTTCACAACAACTCTATCAGGTAGAACTATTATTTTGACCAGATAAGAACTAAGGCATAAAAAAAGATTAAATGAGGTGTTGAAAAACTGCCAACAGACATATATGTAAGTATTTCTGTTAAGTTGTCATCTTCCTTAACCTTTTAAAAACTAGCACAGGGTAAAGGGATCATAATTTTTTATTTTATTTATTTTTTAAAGAGTTATTTATTTATGCATACAAGCTGGGGTGCAGACCAGAGGCATGGGGCGGCGAGAGGGTTCACTAGAGACAGAGTGGGGAGCAGCACAGGCAGATGGATGGAAATACACTGCTGAGGGGAGCAGCGGGCGAGGCAGGAGAGGTCTGCTGCGCCATGTGGGAATCTCCCCAGCTGGGCGTCAAACTCGTGTCACGGCTGCAGACAGCGCCACAGCACAGCGCTTAACCACTGCACCACCAGGGAGGCCAGAGGTCATAATTTTTTAAAGAAAACTATCTGTGCCCAAGGCTATGTTATCACAGATCAAAAACCAGCTACCACTCTGAGATACCGTAAGCTATTTTTTCAGAGCCATTAAATTGAATAAAAAATGCTTATCATTAAGGGTTTCTTGTTCCCCTTTGATTATATAATTATCCTATAAAAACAACTAAAGAAAATCCGCTGCAATCTAAATAAACCACCTCACACTA
Organism: Scalopus aquaticus; assembly: GCA_004024925.1. NCBI lineage: Eukaryota > Metazoa > Chordata > Mammalia > Eulipotyphla > Talpidae > Scalopus > Scalopus aquaticus. The sequence goes on from PVIJ01002093.1 coordinate 135,155, forward strand.
CTGGTTGCACATGGATTTGGAAAAACCGGTGGCTGCGCACAACCCCTAGGTCCAGAAAATTCTGCTCTGGTGTTGACAGCAGCGTGAAGAGCTTCATTGACAATGTGGTAAAGGGTAGAGGACACTGAAGGTCATCTCAAGGAGACCATGATTCACCTCTTGAAGGAAGATGTTTAGAAAGACAAACATATTCAGGTCACACACTGTCAGGAAAAGGGGAGGTCCTTTTAGCCAAAAAAGAGCAAACTGGGGTCTCCCTGGTGGCGCAGCAGTTAAGCGCTGCGCTGTGGAGCTGTCGGCAGTGGCGACGCGAGTTCGACGCCCCACCGGGGAGATTCCCACATGGCGCGGCAGACCTCTCCTGCCTCACCCGCTGCTCCCCTCAGCAGTGTGTTTCCGTCCATCTGCCTGTGCTGCTCCAGGCTCTGTCTCTGGTGAACCCTCTCGCCGCCCCATGCCTCTGGTCTGTACCCCAGCTTGTATGCAAAAATAAATAAATCTTAAAAAAAAAAAGAGCAAACCGCAAATAACCTTGGAGGTCACCTTACTGCACCCTCACCCTAATGCGAGCAATGATGGTGGAGAGATCAGCAGAGGCCAGAAACCCAGGTGCCCTGACTGTGCATGTCAGACCTGCTCGTGAGCTTATGATGACGCAGCACAGATGCCGCTGCTTGTTTTAATCTTTGATATAAACTTAACATGTGCACCTGATAAAAATTGTAATCAGTAATTAAATGTGTACATTTTAAAAAATCTTTTTACATTTACTTCTAAGGGCTAACCACTTTAATTACTAGGATTCCTTTAACATTTCTGTATATACCTATATATGTATGTATTCTTATATTCTGGACAAAATTGTGACTCCATCCTAAAATCTTTCCACAGTTTGTTTTTGTATTTAGTTGTTCATTTTGGGCATTTTTCTGTATCAAGTGAGGAAGTTTATTTGCTAATGTTATGGTTATAAAGTCTTCCACAGCAGGTTAGAACCTGCTATGTTCTAACCAGTACCCTGCTGTTTGACACGTAAGTTCACTGGAGATTTTAGATAGACAAACAGCATTTTTTAAATAACGGTTAAGATATAACTGCTCAAAGATCTCATTCTAAAGAGTGATAGCTGTACTCAGATCAAGGATAAAATGTCCTTCCGCAAAGATGAACTGTCCACTCTGAATATTCTTAGACTTGCAGAGAACGGCTTTAAGAACTTTAAAGCAAAGAACCAGAAGACAGCAGGATTCCTTCGCTTCTTTTCAAAAGTCAGATCCCCTCTGAAAACCAGATGCACTTCTGTGCACATTCTTGCCAGGGGACTGTGCCATTTTGCATCCTACCTCAGAAGATAAACCCTCCAAACCGCGAAGTGAAGTGCGCTCTGGACTTTAGGTGAAAACAGGTGATTGCTGCAGGGGCTTAATTATGGTGACAACAATAACCACTTTAATTACTAGGATTAATTACTAGGAATCCTAAAGGGAAAACAGGCTGATCAGAAAGTACAGCAGGACTTGCTACGTGATTGAACATTGTGGGAGGCGGTGGACCCAGCTGATGTCAGGTCATATTTTGGGCAAAGTCAAGAGGATGGTAATTGTCACTTCACAACTTGATCAGATCAGAAAGGGGGGAAAAAGGCACATGCTATGCCTTGCCCTGAATAGCTCCGATGTCAGAGATCCCGCAGAAAGGCAGGTACGATCAAGGTGCAGCCTTGGACATACCTGGGCTCCCCAGGAATTTATTACAACGGGCGAGCCCGGCGGGAGAGGAGAGGCCGCGCCCCAAGAGATGTTTTATTTACCAATCAAAGTCCAGATGCCACAGAATCCTCTTCTAGGTGGATTCTGGGCCACCCGGTTTCGGGGAGGCCAGACAAGGCCGCCCCGCTGGTCCGTGGGTCGAGGCCGCCTCACCGCAGCCCCGGGAGCTTCCGCGGCGTTTTCCACAGGAAAATGCAAATTTTATCCTGCGCCTTCAGTAATCAGCTCTACCGACGGGGGTTTGGCTACGGTTTCTGGGAACAGCACCCACGTGTGGTTCTAAATTATTAAATACAACTTAAAAATGTAAAATGTGCATTTTTCACTCTCCAAAACCAAAACAAACCAAAATCCACCTTCTAGATCTTGTTGCGCGTTAGCTGAGTATTATTAAGGTCACCACCAGGTGATTAAAAGCACGAAAGCAGACAGGGGGGCCCTGACCGCGGCGGCTCTCGGGGCGCGGCGAGGAGAGTGGGGTTCACCATAGACACCCCTTTCAGAAACGCGGGCGACGGGACCCGCGCCTCCGGCCGCTGTCCTCACCCTCCTCCACAGGTGGGTGGGATACGAGCGGAGAAGTGCAGGCTTGTGACTTTTCCAATGACTTGCAGATTTACTAAAATACAAAGAAAACCCATTTGTCCTTTTCATGAGCGCCGCAGTATGGACGCTCAGAGGCGGGCCTGTCAGAAACGCAGCGCCCCTGTGCTTCTGTATCACCCCATCTTCACGCAGCCCTCTCCTCTGTTTCAATCGCAGGCCTCTAATAGCACAGAGTCTGAATCACTTCTAAGACTGCTAGCCTTTCCTTCCAGCAGTGTCCCTTCCTCCCTGGAAAGACACAATATGGACATAGGAACTATTTCTCCAGGACGTCCTACCTTCTTGTGTGAAGGAACAGTCTCTGCGTGCAGTTGCAGGGCAGAAGTTGTCTGACAGACTGTGTTCTCTCACATCTCGTCCTTCCCACTTCCTGCGACGCGCCGGGCTGGGCAAGTTTTCCATGATCGGGGCAGCGGGTCAAGGGGCGTCCTGGGGCCCTCGGTGGCTTTTTCAGGCTTTTGATGATCTTTCCACACCGTTTGTAGTGAGGTGGCCAGGTTGGGGGTGGGCTGGGGGCCCGAGGACTGGGAGGCTGGTAAACCAGCCAGCCCCCCGCGAATCCCCACTTTCTGGGCTCTCCTGCTCTCTCGTGGCCTCTCCGCTGGCCTCCACTGCACTCCGCCACGCCGGCCTCTGCTGCCGCCCTTCTATGCTCAGTCTCCGGCTCAGGTGCGCCCACTCACGCTCGCCCACACCGCCCCAGGTGCCGCCATCAGGCCCCTGCGAGACCACGGGTGTCCGTCACGGACGCTAATGGCGGGAGGGCGGAAAAAACCTGATCGCTTCCTTTTACCTTACACTTCCCAACACCTCGAAAAGCCAGGAGGGCACCAGTATGAGGTAGTAAGGACAGCACCCCAAAAGAGTCTTTAATAAAACGGTCATTCAATCACCCCCCAGAGCAGATCACGGGGCACCATCTTCATATCATCTGGAGACAACTATTAAGATATCCTGAGAACAACAGCAACCCCAAATGAAATGTTTGGAGAGAAAGCTTTCCTTTGAGATCAGAAAAATCAGCTTCACGCACGACAGAGCCCACCCTTTAAAGACAATTTCGGTATAACCAAATTTAATTTTCTGAACTTTCCGGGACAGGTACAGTGCCCCACACAACAGTGATAGCTGGGGGTCATGTTCGGACGCCAATCAGAGACTGCATTTCTCTGCTTCAGATATTTCCAAGATATCGCCAAGCATTTATGGAGCTCTTCCCCCAACTTAGGAGCTTTTAGCCCATGGGAAAATGAAAACACAGTAGAAACACAAAAGGCTTTTTCTGCGCTCTTAGAATTGGACAGCAAACACAGCAGGCTGGCGGCCTGCCCTGCGGTCCACCCTCTTTACTGGCCGGGCAGGCCGCCTCCAAGCTCCCCGGGGGCCACGAGACCACACCAGAGAGGCGGGCCTCGAGAAGGGGTCTAAAAATCAGTCAACTTGGAGAATTCGGCCCCGGACACGTGGAACAGCCATATTTCCCGTTCCTCAAAACAGGACAAGCTTAAAACCGTGGATGGTGTCTATGAAACACACACAAGAAAATTCTGAAAACGGGAATAAGAAAGTGAGCCATGGGGCCTCCCTGGGGGCGCAGCGTTTAAGCGCTGCGCTGTGGAGCTGTTGGCAGCGGCGACCCGAGTTCGACGCCGGGCCGGGGAGATTCCCACATGGCGCGGCAGGCCTCTCCTGCCTCGCCCGCTGCTCCCCTCAGCAGTGTGTTTCCGTCCATCTGCCTGTTCTGCTCCCCACTCTGTCTCTGGGGAAGCCTCTCGCCGCCCCACGCCTCTGGCCTGCACCCCAGCTTGTGTGCATAAATAAATAAGTCTTTAAAAAAAAAAGTGGGCCAGCTAGAATGTGAGGGGCCTGAAGAAGGCCATGCTGCTGACTCCCCGCATGTTCTTTTTGACCTGGTTGGTCTCAATGTGGAGCCAAAGAAGGCAGTCGCCAGAGATCCAACAGGCACAGAGCAGCTCCCCACGGCCTGTCCACCCAGCCGACGGACCAGGAAAAGTGGAGGCCCCAGAATGTCTAGACAAGAGCTGCCTCGCTTTGCTCAAGCAACACACACGTGCCCAAAAAATTCTGACTCCCCCAGCCCTGCAAGAGCAGAGGCGGCGGAGCTCGCGGAATCCCCTCCCGGTGCTGGCAGGGCGGGGAACACCATATTCCTAGGGAAACTGTTCTGAATGACCGTGGATTTCACAGCAGGAGACGTGGAGGCCGGAAGGGGCCAGAATTGTCCAAATGCTGAAAGAACACAACTTCACCCCAGAATCTCAAACTCAGTGAAAACAGCTTTCGGGGAGAGAGGCAAACAAGGCGTTTCCGGGAAAAGGAAAACTGACAGATTCTGCCACTGCAAACCGACCCCCCAGAAATAACTAAAGAGGGAACGTCCCAGCCAGGAAAGTAACCCTAAGAGGAGGAAGCCTGAACATTAGGAAGGATGAACGAACGTTGCGGGCCAAAAATTGGATTAAAAAAAAAGGCTTCCCTGCCCCTTGGAGTTTCTAACTTGCTTTTTTTCCTATGACTTTTTACAATTGCATGTGAGTCTACAATTATCTCAAGCTAAAAGATTTCAGTGAAAAACAAGTCTGACTGCAGCGAGCCAAGGCTCGGCTGGACACGGTCGGCCGACAACCACCGATGGCCATCAGTCTCTGGCTACGGCGGGAGGAGTGGACGAGAGGCTCCTCGGACTATTCATTGCAAGGCGGGCAGAAAAGCGGTTGCGTACCGGAGAGGCCAGGCTCTGGCTGCCGAGCTCAGAGGGACGCCGAGCCTGAGAAAGACGGGGCCCCAAGCGGCAGCCCAGCCGAGACGAGGCATCTAATCACGGGAACACTCGCAAGCTAAGGAGGGACAGGGCCCAAGGCAAAAAAGAAGAGGGGCTGTATTGTTCGAAAATGTCACTGCAATAAAAAAAAGTAAAGGCCAGGAAATGTTTGGGGATACAAGGCTAAGGAGAGGTGGTGAAAAAGGGGGTGTTCAGATTGGCTCCTGGTGGGGTAGGGCGGGGGAGCTGGCCCAGGGCCTTCCAGGGTGACTGAGACTGAGCTATGTTGAGATAAGGTCACACAGCGCTGGCAGGCTGATGACTGCACCATGCGTGCCTATTAATGTACTTTGAGGCCGAGCGCACAACTTTAGAGGTCACTCACCCCAAAGAGCCTCAAAAGCAATTATTTGTACAAATGATATTAAATCTATAGAAACATTTTAAAATCAAATGAATTTACCATCGGTTTCCTATACTGGGTCGCCGGAAGCAGAACGGCACAACTCGAAATGCGTACGCGCTACACACCCCGCCCCCAGCAAAGTTCTGGCCTTGGTGTTATCAGACGGACCCCTCTCCCCATCCCCCATCCCCTTTTTGCTTCTCCTCTCATCACCCCCATATTTCTATTAAAATCTAAGAATGACTTTTGCCGCGGCTAGGCGTTCCCTCGCTTAGAGTCCTCAGGAGAGAAACCACCAGTAACTTTCACTTTCTCACTCACCCCACGGAGCATAATCACGTCAAGTTCTGTCCAAGGCCCTATTTCATCTGTTTCAATAGCTGAGTAGCTTGTCACCAAGTGTCTATTCCACCATTTCCTCATCTAGTCCTCTGTCAATGGGCACTTTGGGGGACCTGTGACTTGCCTCCGTGAACACAGGGGAGCATGAATCTATTTGAGGAAATGTCATCATATTCTTCAGACAGACGCCCAGGAGCTGCATTGTGGGATCATATTGTCTTTCCGTTTTTAAGGCCTCTCATACCTTTGTCTCTAGAGTTCACCAATTTACAGCCCCACCAAGAGTACAGCCACGCATTTTTAGAGCGAGAGAAGGAACGGGAGGAGAGAGAGAGAGAGAAAAGACAAAGCAAATGAACTGAAGTTTTGTTTTTTTTTTTCAATATAGAGGGGTCTGGGTAAACTATAGTCAATATTTCTTCATACTATTCTTATTGCAAATTTTGTAAATTTGGGATGATTTCGAAATGTAAAAATTAATGTAAAACTGAAGAAAAAACGATGCTCTGTTTCTCTTGTTTCAAGATAAGGGAACAAAATATTCTGGTAACCGTGACACTTTCAGCAGCAGGGAACGGTGAAAGGTGCAAAGGAGATCACACCGTAATGGGGACGAGAGGGACGGGACTGATTTTCGACACTCTGGATCTGCGTATTTCAACCACGTCACGGAACTTAGTCTCGGTCTCTTTCTGGAATCAATTTTCTTCTGTGTTATCTTCATCCTTTCAGGTATTCACACCCCGGTGGCTGCAAAGGCAGTCCCCTGCCTCCGAGATCTAAGTGAACCTCACAGTGACTGTTTTCAGCAGACAGTCACCACGTTGCCTCATAATTTCAGAAAAAACTAAAATTAAAATATATATATTGGCCTCCCCGGTGGCGCAGCGGTTAGGCTCTGTGCTGTGGAGCTGTAGGCGATGCGAGTTCGACGCCCGGCCTGGGAGATTCCCACATGGTGCAGCAGACCTCTCCTGCCTCGCCCGCTGCTCCCCTCAGCAGTGTGTTTCAGTGGATCCACCTGTTCTGCTCCCCACTCTGTCTCTGGTGAACCCTCTCACCGCCCCACGCCTCTGGCCTGTACCCCAGCTTGCAGGCATAAATAAATCTTAAAAAAAAAAAAAATATATATATATATATATACACACACACACACACACACACACACACACACACACACACACTCTAGGCTTTCAATGGTTTTGCTTGGAACCAACGCCCTAGATTAATCCCTGGGGTAAGGGGTGTGAGGCCTCTCCTGGGTCACCGCCTGCCTCAGGGGTGGGGCTGTGGCGTCCATCACAACAGCCCACAAGGCCAGGAGGTGGGACTGGTCCCCAGAAGCAAGCAAGGCCTTCAGCCAACCAAGAAAACCCCAAGGCGCCACCCAAAGGGCTTTCCGGCCCCATCAGCCTCCGCGTGTCCCTACTAACACTGAAGGGCTGAGCCTTCGGTGGTGCGAGAAGAGCCGTGTGCGGACGCTCCAGCCAGGGCTCAGGCCGGCGAGCGTCTCCGTGAGGACCCCCGCGCACAGCCGCCCGGGCTGGCGCTGGCCCTGAGGGAGCTGAGGAGCAGGACAGGCAGAGGCCCGGGACAGCTCCTCTGAGGGACACCTAGGACATTCCCGAATCCACAGCAGTCCGGGGTTTGTCCTCTCAAATTGGCGGTCAAGGCTTGCGGAGGCTGCCGCCCGCAGGCCCCTCCAACGGGGGACTTGAGGCCCCATCCCGGGTCTCACGTAAGGAAGCGCCACATGTGAACTTCTGACAAGCACTCAAAATACATTGAAAACTGGGGCCTCCCTGGGGGCGCAGGGGTTAAGTCTCAGCACTATGAAGCTGTCCGCAGCCACCGCGGCACGAGTTCGATCCCCGGCCAGGGAGCTGACCCTCAGGGCGCAGCAGCCCTCTCCTGTCTCCCCGCTGCGCCCCTCAGCAGTGGACTTCAGTCAGTCCGCCTGCGCTGCTCCCCACTCTGTCTCTGCGGAGTCCTCTCACCACCCCCACACCTCTGGCCTGCACCCCAGCTGCACAAATAAATAAATCTTTCAAAAAAAATTGAAAACTATCAAATATTCATAGACTGCTGGAAAAACAGAATGCATTTTCCAAAAGACGTTATTTGAGGGACAGCACTGTTCATCTCAATGTTGCAAGGATCTGAACCGACAGAAACATCTGAACTTAGTGTTAACATAATTCTTGTCAAATAAAAAATCAGTTCTCGTGAAGACTATTATTTTCCGAGAGCAAAGTCAAACACTTGGTTCTAAGCTAACAAGGAAAAGGAATTTTGAAAGGAGGAACGAATAAAACAGTTTTCTGAAGGAAGACCCTGGCATTCGCTCTCACCAGCAGGGCACAATATGTCCTTCTTTTCACAAAATGGAACTCAAAAATGAAACCTGCATTCGATGGACATCGCTGTGGTCATAGCTTACTACGCGCAGTAGCCCAGGGAGGTCATTTTGGAGCAGTCAGCCCACCCCAAATCAGGGAAACAAAAATGACCTCACCTCCATTAAGATTGTTTTGACCCAAATATTTTACACACAAGACTCCCGAAAGGTGGGGTTATATAAACAAACAAAACAAAACAAAGATTGTATGGCTAAAACAAAGTAGAGATTTTCTTAAAAATCCACCTCACAAATGTTTACTTTTATTCCACCTGTCACCACAAAATTAAAGCCTATTTGCCTGTGTCCTCGCTCCTTTTTAACCAAACCTGTTGCAGAAGCTGACAGCAGAGGGGATGGGTGTGCAGGCATGCACTGAAGAAAGAGTTATTTCAATTACGTATCGCATGTCGATTTTTCTGGGTTTGGATACTCGCTTGGCTGCCGTAGACCTCTTACCATTTTCTTCTAGCGCTCCTACTTTCTAGGTTGTCTGAATGTTTCCCTTGAAGGGAGGAGGGGCTTGAACTGACGATTCTGACATGCTGACACCATTCCAGAAAGTCCAGAAACACCTTTTAACCTTTCTTCCTCTTTTATGAGGGCTCACACCACCCTTCTCCCATGTCAGATAAAGCTGCAGTGAGTTAGTTTCCCTTGGAGAGTGTCCTTTGTTATAAAGACTGGTCTGGCAATATTTGAGAATCCGAAGCTTTCCCCAGGGGAGTACATCGACATGATCGCTCTCCCCTCCTAATGCAGTATTTTTTTAATATATATATATTTATTGTCATTTATATCTTTTACATTTTGTATTCCCCTTGGGTAGCCCACCACCAATTCACCCGTGATCCATGTCCGTGGTCCCTTGTGTCTTTTTCTACTCCATTGGGTGTGTGTGTGTGTGCAATTAGAAGGGATCATACTCAACTAACACAGTATTTTTCTAATTTGCACATCACAAGAACTGGGTGGGAAGAACGGAAGTCATACCCAGGTCGGTGTGAGTCCTCTGCCCTGAGTCGGTTCTCTGGCACTTCCCATGCTACACCTGACCCACTCGGTCCCCACCCCGGAGGGACATTGCGTCCACCTTGTGCAGGCGACCCTGCTCTGACAGCCACATCTGCCTCTTCCTGCAGATTCGGGGGTAACAGAAATTCCCTGACAAATCTAAGGAAAGAAAGCTCATTTTCAGCTTGTCAGCTTTTCTTCCCTTGCGAGAATGGGGACGGGAACATCCAAGTTCTTTGAGTGTCGAAAGGGAAACAGGAAGCTTGAAAAGCTTTGTTCAAAACAGCGAGTTCTTGTGTTACACCTAGGTGCTGCCTCTTTCCTGGATTCACTTTACAGTCCATAGAGATATTTGCTCAAATCATCAGTCACGTGACTGGTAAGGGTTGAGATGAAGATTATATTAAAAATTGGGTAGTATCTCAAATCACAGCCTAAAGTTTAGAAAAGTACAACAGGACAATAGAACAAAGGTTATGTTAAGAAATCAAGATAAGGTAGCAGTTTGTTGATTTCACCTAGGATGATAGGTGAACATTATATATAAAAATTATACTTAATTATATATAAAAAATATTCTTTTAAAAAAAGAATAATGTGCCATGAAAAAGAGGAAGGTTTGCTCCAGGAACGCAAGGACGAGTTTTCCTTAGGAATCAAGGACACAGTCCATCCATCCCGTGAGTAAACCAGAGCAGCAAACACTCTGGGAATTTTTTTAAAAGTAAAATAATTTATAAAATTCAGCATTTATGACTGACTTGATTAAATACAGAATAATACTGTTTGTAATTAAAATTATTCATGCAAAACCAGAAACATAGATCAATTCCAATGGAAAAGCTTTGAAAGTGGTGGAAGAGACAATGATTATAATATTATTCTTATTCAACATCATTTTGACATGTCTGGTAAATGTAGTACTAAATCGCCAGAATACGATAAATAGCGCACAAACATACAAGTATTTTTGTATCAGGCCCATTAAATCCAAGAAAATAATTGAAAAACGTGCTAATGTGGATAATAAAGTCACATGGCTGTTCTGAAAAACTACTCACAAAAACAGTATCTTCTTCTATTTTGCAGTAATAAAAAAAGCAAGTTGATGTACTAGAAAAAAATTACAGTCCAAGTAGCAAACAGAACTTCAAACACACAGAATGAAAATTTATCCACAAAATATTCAAACCAACATGAAGCAAAAAGATAAGTGATTTTTGAAGATATATAATCATAAAGAAGAATTTTAATATTGTAAGCACTGCTCTCAAATTTAATTATAAATTTAATGATCTTTTGATCAAACTCTCACTGAGACTGTATGGAGGAAATACAGATATGTTTAATTTAAAAATGCCAAGGACAGAATAGCAAAGAATCTTGGAAAGTATGAGTATCTATCTCTAAATAATTTAATCTCATCAAACACGGGCTAATTTTTAACGTACAATAACCATTCAATACATAGCAAATAAACACCTGGTTACCTATTGTGAAAAACAAACGTGCACAAATACCTGTACTCATCTCAAGTCTTTCCCCATTTCCTACAATTTAAGAAATTCAGATGGAATAAAGCTTGTATAGCAAAGACTACAGCCATGTAAATTTGAAGCACGGGGAAATTTGGGGAGACTTTTTAAGCTCTGGGGTATTAAATGTGAATGTTAAAAAGACTGAGGAGAAAAGAGCATACCATTCCATAATAAAATGACATAATTATTCATCATGTTACTACCTGCCTTAGAGGTATATTATGAGGATTAGACGAAATGATGTAAGTAAAACATAATACAGAACACTGGCAAATGGCACAACATATTTGCTGTTTCTCTATCACCAGTTATTTCCGCATTTCTGTGCTATGGCAGGAGGTGATTTTCCCAGTGCCAGCTAACCTGGGCCACACCAACCGGAAAACAAGCCCGCACTGGAGAAACGAACAAAACCTGCGCAGGCCTCTGGCTTGGCGAGATGCTTCTGCTCACTCCACGTGGCGGAGAGGTCATCAGCGCCGACACCCCACTTCTCAAGGTCACGTCCAAATCAACGCTTTTCACTTTATCCGATTTCTCATGAGCTCATGAAGGGATCACACAATAGGCAACTGAGCTAACACTTTTGACTTCGTGTGCGCCTGTGAAATTTTATTGTTATACTTTGCACAGCACGTGCTCCTCTTTTGTGGTCTTCTTGGACGCAAAGCTTCAGGCCCTCGGTTCCCTGAGGTCCATTTTGACGTGTTATCTACATGGTTTGCTTCCTTTATTGACTTTTTCTTTTTCTTTATTCTTCTTTTCTTTAACAGTAACTCTTCAGCGTCGCATTCTCCATGGTGTTTATTAACTTCAGCTGGTGACAGAATTGGGTAGGCTGCAGTTTGTGTATGTGTGTAAACACACGTGGGCAGGCCATAATTTGTGTGTTTGTATGAATATGTGGTAAAGGAACAAAACAAGAAGTTTAACGTTTTAACTATTTTTACGTGGACAGTGTAGAGTAAGTATATTCACATTACTATGCAACAGCTTTCTAGAACATTTCACCTGGTAACTCTGACACTCTAATCCACCCAACACTGAATCTATCTTGCTCAGTTCCCAGTTCTTGGTAACCCTCTCCCTACTTTCTGTTTCTACGATTCTTTAGATTCTTCACATGAATGGAATCTAGTGGTATCTGTCCTCTTATAACTGGATTTTTTTTAAATTTATTTATTTATGCATACAAGCCGGGGTGCAGGCCAGAAGCTTGGGGCGACGAGAGGGCTCACCAGAGACAGAGCGGGGAGCAGAACAGGCAGATCAGAAACACACTGCTGAGGGGAGCAGCGGGTGAGGCAGGGGAGGTCTGCCGCACCATGTGGGAATCTCCCCAGCCGGGTGTCGAACTCGCGTCGCCGCTGCCGACAGCTCCACAGCACAGAGCTCAACCGCTGCGCCACCGGGGAGGCCCATAACTGGATTATTTCATTCAGCATAATGTCCTCAAAATTCATCCTGTTAGCAGTATCGATAGAATTTATTTTTTAAGGCTGCCTAATATTCCACTGTATCCACCTTTTCTTTTCTTTATCCATGTGAAGAAGCCGCAGGAAGCCATCTCTGTGCAACACATGTAAATAGTCATCCTGCACCCTCCGAGCCCCACAGGACCCTCACAGCTGTTTCATGCAGAGTAGAGAGCTATGATGCTAAGCCTGAAACAGTCTGCAGATCGGGAGAGACGTTGTGAAGTCACTAAACAATGGCTGGTTTCTTACGCAGGAAGAGATAACAAATTATCGCAGTTTCTTGTCTTTATCTTTAATTCTTTTTTTTTGATTTTATATATAGTTTACATCATTCTTCCTTTCTGTACAATGCATACATTCTCCTTTTAGGTGTAGTAGCCATAAAATTCTCATCACCAGTTCACCCATGCACCATCTGTGATTTGTTTCTTTTTTATTCATCATTTTTATTTTCTTAAAATTGCAATAAAAGTTTGTGTTAGTGGTAGTGTATCATAGCAATTAGGGACACGTGTTCTGGAACCAGAGTACTTCCGTTTAAGTTCCAGCTCATTGCAAGACTACGCCCTTTGATAAAGCACTTCGTGACTTTGTTTGCTCAAACGTACAGTGGAGCCTCTCTCCCAAAGGTGTTGTGGGGCTAATGTGGATCAACACAGCGAAACTACTGAGAAGAGGAATATCTTAACCTTTGCATTAGCCATTATTATGTCACCTCGTCTCTCAATATCATTTCACTAGAAATACCTTCCACGGAAATCCGATCCATTGTAAAGCACTGACAATAACTTTTAGTTCCTCAAGTTCCATTTGCTTCCACAGGGAAATCTTTCTAAGCTCTGGGTATACGACGTTCTGTTTTCACTCCAAACTCGTCCCCAACCCCATGTTTGCTGAGTCTCCCTGACATTTCACTTCATTCTACTGACATGGAGAACTGCGCCCGCATTGCCTGCCTCTTCTGATACAGCTGAGATCGCCTTTGTGTGCTACATTTATAACCTACTTGCCATGGACTTGTCTTTTCTGCATTAGCTCGGTAGATGGTACTGTGGGCAGTTCAGTCTTCTGCAGTATGCGGGTGCACAGGGGTTAGGGGGGCGGAGAGCTCCAGCTGGCATCCGAGCAGGAAGACCAGCTCGATGCCATGTCTGCAGCTGCCCTCTGTGTCATCTCTGCCCCCGGGTGGGGGGGACAAGCACCGCACACCCCGCCCGTCACCCGCCGTCACCACGCAACGCTGTGGCAGCCTCAGCGCTCAGGCCTCGGTGGGGACACTCGGACACCCTCAACGTCAGCCTCTCATTCCCGCCCTCTCCACATGCCCACACCCCACAGTAAAAAGGAGTGGAATGGCATTTCCCTTGCTAGAGATTTAAGGCTGGAAGAATTGTCAGGGTTTTTAACTTATCGGTGCAGATGCAAAATGCACCGTGACCAAAGGCAGCACCTTCGGCCGAGGAGCCGCGGTTATTTCCCTGGCCCCTGCCAGGCCTGCTTGTCTGCTCGACCATGCGCGAGTGGGCGCGACTGTCCCCTGCGGTGGAATGAGGAGGAGGGGGCCCTGGGTCGCGAGCACGGGGTTCTCGAGAACGGGGGCTCTCACAAAGGAGATCCCACGGGCGCCCAGCCTCTTCCACGCGGGGGAACAAGTTCAGAGCCCCGAGGAGGCCCCGCGCGCCAGGCTGGCCTGCCCCTCTGCCTGCCAGGCCCCCAGAATTGCGAGAAGTATCTGCCGTTTATAAGCCGCCTGGTCTGTGATTTTTTAAAAAGATTTATTTTTTTATGCATATAAGCTGGGGTGTAGGTCAGAGGTATGGGGTGGTGAGAGGGTTCTCCAGAGACAGAGTGGGGAGCAGAACAGGTGGATCCACTGAAATCCACTGCTGAGGGGAGCAGCGGGGAGACAGGAGAGGTCTGCTGTGCCCTGTGGGGAGCTCCCTGGCTAGGGATTGAACTCGTGCTGCAGTGGCTGCAGATAGCTTCATAGTGCTGAGACTTAACCCCTGCACCCCCAGGGAGGCCCCTAGTCTGTGATTTTTATATAGCATCCTAAATGGGCTCAAATAACCACCATTTGAAAATGTGTATGGTGCAGGCCATGCCCAGCTCCCCCCTTGGCTGCGGTTAGTCTTTGTCTGCATTTACAGATCTCTGTTACAGGTCACCTCACTTCTCCCACCGAGTTACACGCTCCTGAGGAAGGATTGCTGAGGAAAGAGTGAAGACAAAATCGGACACACCAGCTGTTCTTGAAAATTAAGACTCCCTTTTGAGTTACAACCACCTCAGACAAAATTCTGTGACCTTGGACAAAATGAGTTACATTTTAAAAGATGGGATTGTTTTTCAAAGAGAAAGTCTGCGCTTTTCTGATTGCTTGTTTTGAAATAATTAGAATAGAGAAGGCGAGAAAGTCAACCCCACCTTCCTGAGTGAAGACATTACACGGATCATAACCCAAATATTCTTCCTGGTCTCGGCCTAGACACCCCAGCTGTCCTCCCCTGGAAAACTTCACTTGACGTACCATCGTACAAATATTTACCTAATGCCTCCACTGAGTAAGTTTGAGAGTATCACATTCACGTCCCTGGGCAGAGGAGTGAAATATTTATCATCACACTCATCTTTCATCCGTTCGCAATCTGACTGTTCCATCTCCGAACATGCTCAGAGGTAAGCACCCCGCGACTTCTGCACCCCTGTCTCGTGACAGTTCACAAACATACACTTCATTAACTAAAAAGAAGAGGAAATGAGATAATTGCTATACTTAATATTTGTGTAGTGATTTATTATTATATTTGTTTGCAATGTAACTCTTTTTAGTGTTTAATTAATCCCACTTAGTGTTTAAGTGTCCCATATATCTGCCAACAGGAGTTCAATTTCTAGTTGCTGTTTATTAGTGAGATAATTGGGCTTATTACTTAGGCTTGGTGTTTTCCTGGCATCCAGCCCAGATGGGATATTTTATATGTAGTATATCTGGGAAAGGAAAGGAGGCACTTCCATAAAAGCAGATGTTTAAACAATATTAAAAACTTTAAATTTTTCAAACCACCATAACACACCAAACTGAAGTTACAACGATGCAGCTGAACCAAATACATTAGACCCATAAAGTAGAATAATTTCTCTTAAAGTGTTAAATTTATATTTACTATTCTTTTAAAGAAATTTAGTTTTATTCACACACACACACACACACACACACACACACACACACACCCCAGTATTTCTAAAGATATTTTACATTTCAAGCCTAGTTTGTTGGGCTCTATTTTTTTGCCAGTTTGGACCATTTTTCTCTGAAAAATAATTTTCAAATTTGGTAAAAAACTTTACATCAGACTTGCCAGATTTCCAGTTTTTAACATACATTTATTTTGAGATACAGGGAATAACAGTACCAGAAAGGAAAAAATAATCCAAGTAAAATTTAAGGAAAATTAACCCAAAATTTAACACGGAAATCAAAGGGAAGACTGAGAGGTTAACTGCTTCATTTCGTGTCTGTTAACCTGATTTCAACAACTTGATGCCAAATTGGGTTTTGGGATTGACCTTGAGATGAATTTTAAGCTAAAAGCAATGAGAGTCCACGAGACTAAGTATTCTTTACTGGGGCCCACAAAAATCAGAACATTCAGATTAATCCCCTGTTACCCAGGGAGAAAGGACTTCGAAGAGATGGTTTTTGGCCCAGATTTGATAGTCAAAGGAAGGAATCTGTCTCCACAGATGGAAGACCCTGGGAGGTGTCAAAGACCAAACCTTCACTTTCCTAACCCAGCCAGTGGCTTTTATTACACCCTATGCTTTGAGAGGTTGGGGAAGTGCGAATTCACCATTACATTCCCAGCAATGCACAAGCTATCAGGTTGCCAGAAGATGCTGAGTGGACAGAGGAATGATGGTGGCGGGCGGATTATAACACAGTGGCACATTAAACAGGCTGCAAATGTTAACTGACTTATGATAGAACTCGCATCACAAAATGAAGGCCATTTCAACTATGAAGAATGAGACCCTTTTCCTAATAACACCATATGGTAATTTCAAGCTACATCCTCTCAAAGCAGTGACTTAAGAGGCGAGCTGTAAATGCGTGAGGTCCCCAGACAAAGCAGCAGCAAGCACTGCAAAGGCGTCCAGTGCCATGTTTTAATAGTTTCCTATTTTTTAAATGATCTTCTTTTAGAAACCTGCTTTACTATTGATAAGATGGAAATAGAGCTTCTTTTACAATCCACTTGCTCTTAAAATGGAAAGGTTCTTTTAGCCACTGTGCTGCATTTATATGTACCCAAGAAAGAGACTTCAAGGAGAAAAGAAATTCTATTTCTCTGTTCTTTCCTCTTATCTCCTTTTTCTTCTTGGATACCTCAGAAGCACGGAGATAAATATAACATAGGAGGTTAGGCGAAAAAGTCTCCCCAGGACTTTGAAAACACTTCATCAAAATGAAATAGCATTTCTCTTATCCAGTATGTGTCCCTTCCCTGCTTCGGCTCCAATTTTATTTTCATGTGCCCTCAATTCTGCAAGTTCTTCCAAACTTCTCAAAATACCGGGGCGACTCTGCGTCACACCTCCAGTCTGGGGACACAGGTGGTGGGGCTGCGGTTCCCTCAAAGCCCTTCTGCGGCCTTCAGTGCTCTACCTGGCCCGGGTAGACCTCACGTGATGACAGATCCAAGCGGGTCTTTCTCATAGTCACGGATCTCGCGTGATATAAAATCTCTTTGTCAGCTGGAGAGGCTGATCCAGAAAGCAAGTGGTGTGGTTGTGGGAACGGGGATTGGCAGGTTCAGACTAGCATGTGAAGGGCTAGAAGGCTCCAGGATAAAGTTTCCCGTAAAGATGAAGGAGCTGAAGATCAGAGCGAATCTTCAAAACTGGCCAGCTCTGGGACGGTGTGAAACGCCCGTGGCGCCTGCTTTGACATCTTGTGCTGTAGGCCTCTCTGGCCCCTCCCGACACCCCCCACCACGCTGCTTTATGAGCTGGGCTGGACCCTGGCAGGGAACCCCAACATGGAGCTCCTGCCTGTGGCTAGCCACCCTCTTGCTCCCCTTCTCCAAGTGGCAAAAACCTCAGCCTAGCAAGACGACAGACCGCACAACTTCTGACAGAGAAGCTCGGCAGAGAACAGCCCTACCCTCCTGGGACAACTAAGAAGAGTGGAGGGACTTCGGGGGCCGCTGAACACCAGCAGGGAGGCCCCGGGTGCTGCCTGCCCAGTCGACTGCTCGCCGAGTCCGAGTTTCTGCTGGTGCATTGGGTCCCGACGGAAATGAAGGAAAACACACAAAAGTGAATGTGACAAAAACTCAGGAATGGGCATCGCCAAGCAGCATTTGTGATGCCTGCCTCCCTGAGGTCTGAATGGCCGCTCCTCCTACTGTGTCCAGCAGGTCAGAAACGAAAGGTCTTTTCACTGGAAGGGAGCACTGACCGCGGGTAGCAAGGACGCTGAGCCACGCGCTGACCGCACACGCCAGTTACCCGCTCTCTCTCTCCCACCATCACAGCTCGACACGCTGTCAGCGGGAGAAGAATCTTCCAGGAAACCGGATAATGAGAAGGAACGGGGCCTCCCTGGTGGCGCAACAGCGCTGCGGAGCCGTTGGCGGCTGCGGTGTGAGTTCCGCTTCCAGCTGGGGAGCTTCCCACAGGGCGCAGCAGGCCCCTCCTGTCTCCCCGCTGCTCCCCTCAGCAGTGGGTTTCGGTTGATCTGACCGTTCTACTCCCCATTCTGTCTCTGGTGAACTGTCTCACCCCCCACATGTCTGGCCTGCACCCCAGTTCTTGTATGCATAAATAAATAAAAAGAATTTTTTTTTAAAAAGAAATATGAACACTCCACAACTTCTTCAGATTATCGGAACTCAATATACTGTGAAGCCAGAAAGGAAAATGCTTCCATCCCAACCATCTAGGTCCAGTTAGCTTAAAAATATGTGGAGATTAGGGCCTCCCTGGTGGCGCAGGGGTTAAGTCTCAGCACTATGAAGCTGTCCAGAGCCACTGCAGCACGAGTTCAATGCCCGGCCAGGGAGCTTCCCACAGGGCGCAGCAGACCTCTCCTGTCTCCCCGCTGCTCCCCTCAGCAGTGTGTTTCAGTGGATCCGCCTGTTCTGCTCCCCACTCTGTCTCTGGTGAACTCTCTCACTGCCCCGCACCTCTGGCCAGCTTGTATACATCAATAAATCAATCTTCAAAAAAAAATGAGAAGGAATGGTCAAGGCGAGTAAGGAAGATACAGCTGACCTCACACGGGGACTCTTTTTTTCCACTTCAGTTCAGGTATTTCAATAAAGAGTCTGAAAAGTTATTGTTATTCCTGCAACAAATAACATAGAGCAACGCAACCCACTGGTGCTGTGGGCTGCGGGAAAACTGATGGGCGCCATCGCTCCAGTCAGGAGTAGAAATAAAGCTGTCAGACGGGCGTGGAGGGAATTCTCTGCATTACCCTATAACCTCCTTCCGTGCGTCCCGACTGTTATTTTCATAAATGTGATCAATTGCAACGAGAAGCTTGGGAGACAAGTGCAGTGTCTCCTGATTGTCTTTTGCTTCTGGGTGCCATGTCGTTTGTGCCGTGATGCAGCGTGGGGCTTGCTGACACTGCGCGTTCTAGTCTGCAACAGATGAGACGCTTCGCTTTCTAATGGCACACAGTAGAGTGAGTCAGCTTGCCTGGATTCCAGGGAGGGCGTTTAGCGTGGGAAGCCCCCACGGGACAGGAGTACCCCAGCTCTTACTCAAGCATCCAGGTTCGGCGCCAGGAGATGTGGCTGACCGCCCCCTGGCTTTCCACTTAGCTGACACAAAGACCCTCCACTGGGGCAGGCATGGGTGTGCCGTGGAAGAAACAGAGATGTGTACGCTAACGTGGCAATCCCCCCGTGATGCAGCAGAAGCCCGAGGTGGCCAGTGGCAAGAACGCACAAGGACAAATAAATGTTCGAGGGTCAAGAGCAGCTGACACAGTGGGTAAGGTTATTATTTCATGGGAACAATGAGGAGTGAAGCAAGAAAGAACTCCACTGAGACGTGATGATGATTTTGTTGGTTATACATTCCTTTGAGGTTATTTTAGCCTTGGACACTGATTATAGTACCTGTGGCATAATCCACACTGGAATTCAAGATCACTTAAGGTTTGATTTAACTCAGGAGACTACAGGAGGAGGCCTCCCTGGTGGCACAGGGATTTAGCGCAGCACTACGAAGCTGTCCACAGCCACTGCAGCACGAGTTCGATCCCTGGCCAGGGAGCTTCCCACAGGGCGCAGCAGACCTCTCCTGTCTCCCCACTGCTCCTCTCAGCAGTGGACTTCAGTAGATCTACCTGTTCTGCTCCCCACTCTGGTAAATCCTCTCACCACCCTCACTTCTGGCCTACACCCCAGTTCTTGCATGCAAAAATAAATATATTTTTTAAAAGAGAGACTACAGGAGCAAAATGGCAAAGCAGGCAAAGGCTGAGCCACGCTGCATCTCTGTGTGCTGCACTGTCTGGACTATGAACTACAGTCTCCCGCTCCTGCGGCCGGTACGAGGCCAGCCCCACTCCTGTCTCAGAAGCCTGGTATCCCCATTGTGAGGGTGAGCGGACCCCTTACTTCTAGGTCAGTTTCAACATGGGTCTTGGGACCCAGCCTATCTTTAGTCCACTAGAACTTCCAGATTCTGAGATGAGCAGATGGGGACAAATCATCAAGTCCAATTTCCTCTAACCTGGGTCCACATTCAGGGACCTTCTTTCTGTGACTGTCCCCGCTTCATACTCAAAGGGCTGCTTCATTTTTAAAAGAAATCACATGTATTTCAAGTAGGAAACGGAAAGTCATTTTCGCACGTTAGAAGGATGTTCACGAGCAATGTGTAGAATGAACTGACAGCGGGGGAGCTCGGAGGCAGAGACCAAGGGGACCGGCATGCAGAGACGCCCAGCGTAAATGACAGCAGCAGGGCAAGGCGCAGCGAGGAGGTGGGCCAGCCAGGTAGACCCTGGACTTGAAAAACAAAGCAAATGGGACTGTTCTGACTTGCCGTCACTGAAGGCCCAGGGAAGAAGCAGGTGAAGACAAAAGCAAGACTTTGGTGTAAGAGGTAAAATTTTATGATTCAACCATGCTGAACTTCAGCAGTTGGGGCACATCCTTAGAAATACTCTTCAAGCAAGCAGGGAGGAGGAATGTGGCCAAGACGCAGGTCAACAGAAGTGACTAAAAAGAAGGCACTGATTAGACGTTAGCAGTTCGTGGGTCATTTCATAACAGCGGTTTGGTCAAACCCACCCAAACTGGCTGTTACCATAAAAGGAGCAGTTAGCAAGTTAGCAGGACGTGAACAAGTGCTCACATACACCTTGAACCAGTGTTATTTTAGGGCCAGAGCTTGTTTAAAGAGAAGAAAGAGCAAAGTCCTTCAGCCAATTTGGTCATGAATTAATTCACGGTCACAGAAGTACTTTTACTTAAATGCTGTGTCCCAGTAATTCCTCTGGACATAAGAAATGCAAAGGTGAGATAGCGGTTCCAATACTGAGCTCACACTCTTAAGCAAAATGGTACAAACAGAGGCACCGAGGCATAATTCAGACAAAAATGGTTTTGATTAAAGACAGATTTGTGTGGGGCTGAATTGCTGGCAATGGCCAGCTCTCGGTCAGGTCCACTGCATTATTGTTTGCACCTTGGCACTACTTGCTTATGCCCAACAGTCAATAGCGTGTGGGCCAAGCTTTGGAAAGAAAGGTCCTGATTGATCAAAAGCACTAATGTATGTGAAAGTCTTGCAAACTGCAAAATGCTATGTTGATGAAATTGCCGTTACTTTTCCTCAAAAAGAATTTACAAACCACAGACTACTATTCAAAACATGATTCTGGATTGTTCGGAACTGGCTCTATGATTTGTGGTGGTGGAAAATAAAGTATTTCACCTTTCTGGAAGGCACCTACAAAATTATACACTAGCTACTGTGAAGATTATTACCTTATCGGTCAATAAGTCTGGACCATAGGGTGCCCACATACGGCCAAGCATTATTCTGGATGTTTCTGTGAGGGTGCTTCTACAGGAAGTGAACATTTAAGTGGGTGCACTTAGAGTGCAGGGAGTGGACCCCATCCAATCGAAGTCCTGAGTAGAACCAAAAGAACAAGTTGGACCCAAGCTAGAGAGAATTTTCCAGAAAACTGCCCTTGGACTTCATCTGCAATATGGCTCTTCCCAGTTCTGGAGCAAATTGCTTTTGGACTCAAATGAGAACATTAATCCTAGGTCTGTTGGTTCTCGGGGAACGTCTATTGTTCGCTCTATGCTTCTTGGACTTGCCAGCTTCCGTAAGCCTGTGAGCCAATTTCTTATTACTCATTGTGGATAGCCATTTTTGTGATTTCTACTAAAAATACTTGGTCTTCATGTCCCTTGTATCTGACACAGAACTCCTAAAACCCTGGGAATTTCCTAAGTGCTAAGAGTATGTGGATAGTCAGAACAAACGCCTTTCAACCACACCTAAGTATATGACCACGGGTAACTTTTGGACAGTGTTTAAAGATAAGCTCTGATGGCCGGGGGGACCCATCATGCAGCTGGAAAGTTGGAAATTTCAGTCTCCCCTAAGCAAGGGGCAGAGAAGGGGAGGCTCGAGGACGAGTCCATCACCAGTGGTCAATGAGTCCATCAATCATGGCGGTGTCATGAGGCTCAAGAAGCGCCGAGGGGCAAGTGCAGGCGTCTGATGGGTGGACAGAGCTGCACCCAGAGTGGAGGGAAGCCCTGCGCCCCTCCCCACCAACTTCACCCCTGCACATATTCCTCTGGCTGTTCCTTTAGTGACAGAGCAACACCAGCCTAGCATGCACCGTGCTGCACCCTGTGGGACGCTTAGCAAACTAACTGAGCCCGAGGAGCCGAGCCGGGAAAGCTCTGACGGAGAGCTGATGAGACAGGAACTCAGGGAGCGACACAGCACTCCCGACCAGCTACTGACGTGGGCAGGAGGCCGTGCGCTCTCTCCTGGGGCTGAGCTCTCCAGCGTGGGGGCTGAGGCTCCCCCAGGCAGACTGCCCGTGCTGACGTCATTCCTCAGCAGCGTGAATGCACATAGACATGGAACCCCTAGGTCCTGCTGGTTCTTCTCTCTGGAGAACACCAGTACATCATCCCACCAGCTCTGGACCCTGGGTGAACCACAGGCATATGCCAAAGTAATAATAGCACCAACGAAATGCTTTAAGGGAGGAAGCTTAATAAATAGTATTTCAGAACATATAACAAATAAGCTACTAAACACATTCATTAACAGTACTAGCGTGAGAAGTCAATTTTTCAATTAATGGTTTTAAAATCTATTTTCGATCCAACTCTACCAGATCTGCACTATTTTGAGTTTTCCAAAGAACATTTATTTTAAGATCTATTCTCGGTAGCAGTTTAAATTTTAGTGACATCTGAAACACGGCTTGCGGAATTAAAGGAAGGCTTCAATGGACACATATGAAAGGAGGCATTGGCGTTCTTCTCCAATACCTATTTCCTTTTGGTCTCTCGACCTGCGCTTTCGTCCCAGCTATGCCAACACAGCTTCTGCCCCCAGCGGGCCAAGTGCAAATGGAAACCACATCATTAAATGCATACAAAATAGGAACCATCATTTTTCTTCGAAACGTTTTGTAAATTGAAAAATAACTGACATTATTACCCAAATGAAAATCACTAGGGTGACTCATTAGCGTGGTTCTTTAACATTTGCTTTCTTTCATTAAGTCTATTATACACATAATGCTTGGAACATCAAATTATGGCTTAGAAAGACTTGCAGATATATTTTTCGCATTTCTTGGATACAAAGCTTTATGAACAGTTGTGATCCCCATCACAGAAAACAGGACCCTGTTTGCTCAGGCAGCAGTAGTTGAGCAGACACTGTATCTCAGATTTTTGACCCAAAAGGTCCAGCATCATTATTGGCGTCGCAGCCTCGTGCCACACTAGCCGAGCCCCTGCTTCCCACAAGCTCCTGTGACGGTTTTAGGGCGCACAAATCCTGGGCAGGGCTTCCAGCCACAGAGCACAGAGAAACTCACCCCCAGAAAGATAAAATTGTGAACAATATAAAAAACTAAAATAATGGGGGTAACGTTATTAAAATATTAAGATTTTAATGTTATTAAAATCTCTCAATGCATTTCCTTCCCCACAATGAGACGGACAGAGAGGGAAGGAGCTCAGAAACCAGCTTCCAGCGCTGACTCAGCGTCACAAACCCGCCGGGCGTCAGAAGTCCCCACAGGCGCTACCTGGGGGAACGGGACCAGGGGAGGGTTCTAGAGGTGTAGCTTGGACTCGGTCTGAAATCCACAGCTGGGGCCCAGCGGCCGAGGGGCGCAGCTGGACGCGCCAGGAGGGACAGCCAGAGGCACGCGGGCGCACAGTGGGGCCTCACACACTCAGGAGAAGCAGAGCAGCCGTCTCAGCTGTCTCTCTCTCCCTGCCAGGAGCTGAAGAGGCGTCCACCCAGGTGCTACAGACCAGGGGCATGGACTTCTTCCTAAGCCCGCTGAGGAGGGGCGAGCCAGCGCGGACCCCCTTGCTTTGCCTTCCCACCCCTGCACTTTCTGTGCCCTCCACGTGCTACCGTGGCAGCCACTTTGTGAACGGCGAGTGCGCGCTTAACCCCAACAGGCGCTCCTGGTTAAACAAAGTAAAAGGGTGCCAGAGCGCATCTGCGAGGACGTTCTCGCTGGCCTAGGGCAGAATGACAAAGGAGGCAGCAACATTTCACGATGCTGAGTTTATTTTCTGTTTCCCATTATATGTGGGGGAGTAAATGCATTTGGGGATTAAATGCATTTGGGGATTAAATGCATTTCGTAAAGTCACAGGGAGAGGAGGTGATTGACTCATATCTGAAATGGCCTTTCCCTGAGTATCAACATTTTAGGGGCGTCTGAGAGGGCAGATACTCATCCACTAACTGACCACAGCAGGAAAGCGCTACTCAGCCACAGTCAGAGGCAGCCGAGGAGGGGCAGGGACATAAGTGGGAGCTGGACCTAATCGCTGGGCAGTGGCCGAGGCTCCTGGCAGCGAAGACTGCTGGTGGAAGACACAGCAGCCAGCCAGCCCACACGGTGTCTCTAAAGAGGGCCGGCCAGCCTAGTTTCGTCTTGGTGAAGGCAACGGTGAGCTTGGGAGCTTAAAGATGGTGAAAAGTAGGTCCCAGTTGATTCAGAAGATGTTCAAACCACATCTCAAGCATTACACATGGAGGTGGAGAAGGCAGTGCCCTGCACGCCACGGCAGGGAACGGCCTGAGAAAACAAGGGCCTCGGCAGCACCCAGGGCGCGGGGCACTGGAAATGCAGGTTGGAGGAACAGTCAAAGGTGCAGGAGGCGGGGAGGAGGCACCGGCACCTGCGGGCCCTCGCAAGCTCTCGAACCACTAGTGTAGTGCCGGCTTGAAGGAAGAGTCAAGCACAGTGACTGGACATTGTCTTGCTTAGCAGAGCAGACCGATGGCCTTGAGTGGCCCTGGGGAGGACCTTGCCTGGGACAGAGCTGCCTGCAGATGTGGGAGCAGAAGTGCCAGACTGCAGAGGCGTGTTACATGACCGTGTCCGATGCCTGCCTGGGAACCGTCTCCAGCGTGCGCTTGGCGGTTAGCAGGTTCCACGACGGCTCGAACATCGCCTTGTCCTGGTCGTATGTGAGTTCTTTGCTCTTCCCACACAACAGCCAAGACTTCATGTTTTCCGCACAAATGGCCTCAGGTGGCCCCCGCCCCTCACTGCTGAGTCACACTAAGGGCTTGTCTCCCCCCGACTCTCCCACCATCTATGTCCCACACTCAGGGCAGGTGTCATTCCTGATCGCCGTCCTGCTCGATCATCTCTACGAAGTCACAGTCGTTGCTGAACTAAAATTCTTGATTTTTGCCCGCCATCATTTTCATGAGAAAGCGCAGTCCGGAGTGTCGAGGTTGCTCTCTCTGTCCCTCCCACCTCCACACCCAACGGTCTACGAGGCCATTTTTAGCCCTGAAATGTGACATTTTATATTCTAATTTCAAGTCTTGGTTTATAATTCCCTGAAGCAATTTGCAACAACACTACCAGCTAAGCAAAAATAAAAGCCACGCGATCACAGACACATTTCTGTTACGACATTTACATACCCGTGCACTATTAAAGTTTCTGGTCTCATTCAGGATTAATAGTTATCAGTTTCCTTAAACCAAAACTGTTCTCGTGATCGAGTGCTTTGGCTCGAATTTTTCAGAAAATCCCCTCAAATCACTGCTTGTGTTTCTTCTTTCCTACTAACTCAGGGTCAGCATGCAAGAAGCGTGAGGCTGAAATCAGAACTCAATCAGCCTCTTTACGGTAATTCGCAAAAGGCATCTCTCCCTCCCCCCTCACCCCGTCAGGAAGCAGCTTCCTCAGCCCCAGCACCTCCTCTGAGGGTCAAGAGGAGGGAGCAGGTCTGGTTTCAGCCTCCTGAGGCTCCTTGGGGCTCCATTGGGATGCGACAAGAAATGCATTTTCTCTCTTCTGCTCATTAATGAAGAATGAGTGTGATAGAACATGAGATTTAGCTCATCTGCACTGAGCTCAGTTTAATGAGGATGACCTTTCCCCTTCCTTTTGGTGCTTCTTGTTTCTAAACAAATGCAAACTGAATTTTGAGGAACTATCTTAATCATCCTTCATCTTGTAAACACGAACCTTGCACAGATGAAGGGGAGTTCCACCTTCACAGATGTTCTATGCTCCGACAGGTGCCAAGGTTAAATAACAAATTTAACTAAAAAAATAAAAATAAGTGATAAATATTTCTAAACGTTAAACTGAAAGAGAAAGACTCAGCCATTGAGCAGCGGGTTGGCCAGTGCACTGCTGGTGTGAACCAGTCAACACTCTCATTCTCACCCAGATCTGCTCTCCCAAAGTATCTGAATATTCAAAATGTCTTCACTGTGTCCACTCTAAGGCATATATGGCATGAGAGGGTGTGACAAAACAAGATAATTTTGTGAAATCGATCTATGTTTTGGTTGGGAAACAGTTACATGAAAAATGAGAAGATGAATTAACTTAGAAAGTGCAAGGTGACCGCAGTGAAAAACTCACTTAAAATTTCAGAGTACTCTGCACGAAGTCACAGTTACATAGCCCAAGGTGAGATCCAAAGAATAAGTAAACCCGTTCACAACAGTAAATTATTCGTGCTGCAAAATAAGAAAATAAATGGCTAATAAATGGTATCAGACAAACTGGGGACACAGAGGGGGCAACCAACCCCTTTATAGAATTTAGCCTCTACCCTTCAGGAGATTCAAAAGCCTAAGTCACATGTCAATCACTGAGATTTTTCTGCTACTCCATTACTTAAGACTTAAAACTATTTTCAAAATGTGGTAAGAAATAAGAACATCTCGGGCCTTCCTGGTGGTGCAAGGGGTTAAGTCTCAGCACTATGAGGCTATCGGCAGCCACTGCAGCACGAGTTCGATCCCCGGCCAGGGAGCTTCCCACAGGGTGCAGCAGACCTCTCCTGTCTCCCCGCTGCTCCCCTCAGCAGTGTACTTCAGTAGATCTGCCTGTTCTGCTCCCCACTCTGTCTCTCACCCACCACCCCCGGCCTACACCCCAGTTGTTGTATGCATAAAAAAAAAAATCTTTAAAAAAACATTGCTCATCAGGCCTTTTCCCAAACACTGTTACAAACTGCTAATCAGAAACACTGGTTTCTGAAAATAATATGAGAAAACACTGGTTTTATAAGCTGGACAAATTCAGAGAAACCTTGACCATTTCAGGAGAGAGCCTCGCTTCTGTGCTCAAACAAAAAGTAAAGAAGGTGAGGGGGGGCTTGGTTACCCCAATTCCTTGTCAGGGCCTCTGTTTTCCCATTGGCAGAGCCTAATTATCCCCTGCCAGCCAAAGCTCTCTGAATGCGTAAGTCACAGCAAACAGTCTGTCCACACAGTCGCATGTAAAGAGCAGGGCTTAGGATCTGGGTGGAGCCAGACTCGCAGCTCAGCCAGCACTGTCGGCCCTGCCGCAGCCATTCCCCCACAGACAGAGGGATCGCCGCTACACAACCTGCTCCTGAGCTGTGAGGACTGCTGATTCCTGCAAATAAACCCGCATCAGGGGGCTTCCCTGGGGGCACAGCAGTTAGGCGCAGCGCTGTGGAGCTGTCTGCGGCAGCGACACGAGTTCGACACAAGTTCGACTCCCGGCCGGGGAGATTCCCACAGGGCGCGGCAGACCCCTCCTGCCTCACCTGCTGCTCCCCTCAGCAGTGTGTTTCCATCAATCTGCCTGTTCTGCTCCCCATTTTGTATCTGGTGAACCCTCTTGCAGCCCCACGCCTCTGGCCTGTACCCCAGCTTTTATGCATAAACATTAAAAAAATAATAATAATAAAAAAGCCCTGTTTGAAAGGTGCTGGAATGGGGGGCGTCTATACCTACAACTATCACTAAGTTTAAACCTTTATTGGGCTGAGGCTCAGGGTGATCACCATGCTCCCCAATGTGTGTGGGGTCCCACCAGCCACAAGGCGGCCTAACGCAAACGACCTCATTTGCAGGCTATTACAGCCACCGATGTGTTTTAAGCCATCCAGACAACAGCGAGAAAGGTCTACTGAATTAATGGAGTATTCAGAGGAATATAAGCAAAAGTTTTATTGTGGTTTATGGGTTGTGAAGACAGTGAGAACCGTCTAGGAGATTCAGCCCATCGTGATAAAAGTAATCCATAATTGTTCAGGCAATTTAACAAGCAAAGGCAACTGACGGGTGGCAGACCTTTCAAACACGCAGCGTTCAGCCCCTGAATGTGGACTCCACCCTCTGCTCTGGTGGCTGGTCTGTCGCCGCTTCTTAAATGAACACATTAGCACTCTTCATCTTCCCTGTGCTGCTAAGGAACTGTAAGAAAAATGCCAGTTGAAATTCATCTTTGGGGGCCTCCCTGGTGGCACAGCGGTTGGGAGCTGCGCTGTGGAGCTGTCGGCAGCGGCAACGGGAGTTTGACGACCGACCGAGGAGATTCCCACATGGCGCGGCAGACCTCTCCTGCCTCGCCGCTGCTCCCCTCAGCAGTGTATTTCCGGCGATCTGCCTGTGCTGCTCCCCACTCTGTCTCTGGTGAACCCTCTCGCCGCCCCACGCCTCTGGCCTGTACCCCAGCTTGTGTGCATAAATAAATAAATCTTTAAAAAAAATTGATCTGTGTGGGCCTCCCCGGTGGCGCAGCGGTTGGGCGCTGCGCTGTGGGGCTGTCGGCAGCTGCGACGCGAGTTCAACGCCTGGCCGGGGAGATTCCCACATGGCGCAGCAGACCTCTCCTGCCTCGCCCGCTGCTCCCCTCAGCAGTGTGTTTCTGATCTGCCTGTTCTGCTCGCCACTCTGTCTCTGGTGAACCCTCTCGCCGCCCCACGCCTCTGGCCTGTACCCCAGCTTGTATGTATAAATAAAAAATAATAATAATAATAAAAATTAAAAATAATTGATCTTTGGATGAAATTCAGAGTGATTCCAACTGCAAAAGATGCCAAGAGGTATGTAAAGGCAGCTTCTGCTGCTGGAAGCCACCTGGGGAGGTGTGCTGGGTTTCAAGGGTACAGACCTGTAGCTATACAGTTTCCTCAGTTTCTTTTCCTTACGTTTACTTTGTCAAAGTTCTACTCCAAATCAGAGATTTAAATATAGGGGCAGAAATCCCTCCCCTGGTCACCTCACAGGAAGACCTCTACTCAGTCAAGTCCCCCTACAAACGCACCGACAAAGCTCTGGACGCTGAGGTCCCAGCAGAGTCCCATCAGCCTCCACGGGGCCTGGAAGCGACCCGGCCAGGAGCAACGTGCTCCCGCAACACCACAGCTGAGCCACGAGGGCTGTGTCGTGAGAAGTTCCGTCAATTCTTTCACAAACAATCAAAGTGGAATTTTTTTTTTAAAGATTTATTTATTTATGCATACAAGCTGGGGTACAGGCCAGAGGTGTGGGGGCGGCGAGAGGGTTCACCAGAGACAGAGTGGGGAGCAGAACAGGCAGATCGACGGAAACACACTGCTGAGGGGAGCAGCGGGCGAGGCAGGAGGGGTCGGCGGTGGCATGTGGGATTCTCCCCAGCCGGGAGTCGAACTCGCGTCACCGCTGCCGACAGCTCCACAGCACAGTGCTCAACCGCTGCGCCACCAGGGACCCCCCAAAGCGGAATTTTTACGTGCGGCCCTGTATCTGCATGTTGTATTTTATCCAGGACCCATGAAAGGGTGAGAGGAGAACATCCCAGATTCAGAGACAAATGGACGGACTCGTTCTGCCTGGAATTACTTCAAATTTGCAGAAGAAGCAGCGCTGCAGGTTTGCTTTTACCCAGGGAAGCAGCAGCTGACCCGACACCAGAGAGCAAGGCAGGCGCGGTGCCCCGTGTCCACTCCCAGGCAGCAGCTGCAGCACGAGGCCACACGTCCCGCCCCGTCCCAGCCCCGCCACCCCCCTCGCCCCCAGCCCCCCGCCCCCCATGCTGAGGGTCTGCTCTTCCGTCCCTCTGAGCTCTTGGGGACTGGCCCCAACGCACCCCCGTGTGTGTGTGCAATCTGGTCCGGAACTGAGCGGACTCAGGGCCACGCAGGGGCAGCGAGAGCTCGGGGTCCGCCGCCGACCAGCGCCCGGTGTCAGCGGTCAGCGCCGCTGGGAGGCCGAGTCTGCGCTCCCGCCGCGCTCTCGGGAAGGCGACGGGAGGCGAGCAAACAGCCGGCGCGGGGCCCATTTGGCTCTGAACTGCTCCAAGTGCGCTAAGAAGCAGGGACGGGGCAGGAGGCAGCTCCCCTGGGCGCGGGGGCCGGTGCTTCGTCCTGCAGGGGCCGCGCCCTGCAAATGGGGCCGACAGAGGCTCGCAGGAGACGAGGACGCGCGTGTTTAGGCCAGTTCTGTGTGGCCTGGGGGTCTCAGAAAGGGCTGGCCCCTGCACAGCTGGACGAGGTTTCGTGAAGGGGGCGAAGGCCCGGCAAAACTGGGGGACGAGGGGCTCGGGAGCCGGGTGCAGGCCTGGGAGTGCGCCCGCGTTCCCCCAGCCCTGTCGGCTCATTCCAGCTTGAGGCTGAAATCCCTTGGGGTGCAGAGGCGGGCCTGCCCCGTGCCTTGCTTCAGGGGTGAAGGGGGAGGTCAGAATCATTGAAATAGCCATTTCTCCAGCTCCTTCAGCTTCCAGTGTTTAGGCCCAAGTGCAGGCTGCGGGCGCCATCCGAACCCTGTGGCGCGCGGTCTGCTCCAGAAGGCGGCGGAGGTCTGGGGGCGCGGCTGTGCGCGGCAGGGGCTGTTCCAGCGGAGGCAGTGGCTGGTTCAAAGACCCGAGGTGAGCACCACAGCTTTGAGCCTGCTGAACTTTTGTTTTTCCTCATCGCAGAAGCGATACACGGGGCCTCCCTGGGGGCGCAGCGCTTAAGCGCTGCGCTGTGGAGCTGTCGGAAGCAGCGACGCGAGTGTGTGGGAGAGAGAGTGAGCTCTCTCAGGGACACAGGCCTCCCTGGTGGCGCAGGGGTTAAGTCTCAGCACTATCACTGCTAAGACCCGAGTTCGACGCCCGGCCAGGGAGATTCCCACAAGGCACAGCAGCCCTCTCCTGCCTCGCCCGCTGCTCAATCCCTCCTAGGAAGGTTCTAGAATGACCGAGATAATTACGTGATGACAACGTGCCGACTGGCACTACCAGTTGAACACAAAAACTAACGGCGTCACACAGAAGACAGGAAAAACGCGACTGCGAGCTCCGATACTCCACTGGCCAGAGCGTTGCCGT
The DNA here is from genome assembly GCA_004024925.1 of Scalopus aquaticus. Classification (NCBI taxonomy): domain Eukaryota; kingdom Metazoa; phylum Chordata; class Mammalia; order Eulipotyphla; family Talpidae; genus Scalopus; species Scalopus aquaticus. Next base: position 166,338 of record PVIJ01002093.1, read on the forward strand.
CCACGGGACAGCGTGAATGAGCCACTGCCGCAGGCAGCTGTGATGCGTTAGCAGGAGGAGTCTACAGAACTTGCATTTTTGAAGTCATTTTCACCTTAAGATAGACCCATTCATACCCAAAGATGAGTGAATAAACATTTATTTTATCACTGATGATATTCGCTAAAGGCCAGCAAAACCCGACGGGAGACGCAATGGGGGTCACGAGAACCCAGTCCTCCCAACGCACGTGGAACACGGAACTCCCCCTTGTGCGGCAGAGTGTGTGTGTGTAAAAATGTAACCACTCAGACACAGAAACAGACCTGTGAACACAGAGACTGTTTCTGCAGGAACACAGTGGGGGACCGAGTGGCCGGACAGAAGACTCACATTTCGCTGTCCTTGTTTTTAGGTATCTTGCAACAGTGTTCAACATACATACAGGATGTATGCTATGATCTTAAATAAACACCTACAGAAATCATTTTTATTCAGGACAAGGGAAGTCGGGAAGGCAGCAATTATCACAGATAGGACAACTTTTGCAGCATGTACCAAACAGGAAACAGCAGGAATGGACCTAGATTTCCAACTCAATGAATGACTTGTCTCCTCTATTAACTAGCTGAGTGACTAGTTCAATCCTGCTTAGTCTCACATCTCAGTGTCACTTTGAATTATTTATTTTTGGCGTAGAAAAGCTGGGGTGTAGGCCAGAGGTGGGGGGGGCGATTAGAGGAGTCACCAGAGACAGAGTGGGGAGCAGAACAGGCGGATTCACTGAAATCCACTGCTGAGGGGAGCAGCGGGGAGACAGGAGAGGGCTGCTGCGCCCTGTGGGAAGCTCCCTGTCCGGGGATCGAACTCAGGTCTTAGCAGTGATAGTGCTGAGACTTAACCCCTGCGCCACCAGGGAGGCCTGTTTCCCTGAGAGAGCTCACTCTCTCTCCCACACACACCGAAATAAGGAAAAGCACAGCAATAACCACTGTGAACTATAATATGTAAAATGAAGTCTGCGTCACTAAGCTGGGTACTTAATGTCTTGAGAGACTCAAAATGGAAACACCTCAACATTAACCGTTATCCTTCCTTTCTTACACCTACATCCTGGTAATCAGTGAGACTTCCTGAGTTCAAATCCTAATCCGAATGTGCCCCAAATCTCCAGGACCGAGTCAAATCATTTGGCATCCAGGGTTCCTAGTGCTCAGGACCGGACAAACATTCCAAAGTCCATGGCGGAACACTGGGGCCTTGGGGTAGGGGTGGTGAAACGACACACCTGCAGACCTGCAGACCTACACCCCTAAGACATATATTGCGATGCAAACAAACGACCTCAATAAACACAAAAAGCATCCCAACTTGCTTCTTACATTTTTGAAACAGCCATCCACATGGTTTCTTTTCTTTCTCCATGAACAGAACCCTAACCCTGAGTCTTGGGGTTCAAGTTGTTAGGGCAAATGGCAAACAGGTAACCTGAAATGCTCTTCAGATGCTCCAACGTCCATCTTCCCCTGGTGAAACCTAAGAAGCCTCGGAAGAGAGCGTGTCTTGGGCTCTCTTTTTAGAGGGCCTACTCCCTTGTGGGAAGCACATCTACCCTTAAGGACCATTTCCAATGCAGTTCCCCTCGGGAGCCAGGGCCGATCACCTGAACCCAGGGCTCCTCAGCCCTCCCTGAATCACCCCCGCACCTTTACCTGTCTAACTATGTCACATTTTCACAATTACTTGATTTCTATTTTCTTCCCCACTCCGAGCTATCTGAGGACAAGAAGAACCTGTAAAAGTACTCACACTTAGGCTTCAACAATATATTAATTTATCACATCACACAATAACTAAAATGTCTCCCCTCAAATCTACTTCAGTCTATGCAATGAAACAATTCAGCCTCTAAGTGAGAACTCACTAATTTCACAAGGAACACATTTGATGGAGAAAGGAACTGTCTTTATCAAGAACTCCAGTGCACTGGGAATTTGTGTCCTGCAGCTAGTGGATTTTGTTCAGAAAGAAAACTACCATTTTTATAAACGAGGGTAAATTATTTTCTAAACCTTGCACCACATGCAAACTAAGAGGTTATTTTCAAATAGCTAGCTGTGCTTCAGTTCTTATTTGCACATGTTTAAAAGTTCATCTTCCTTGTATACACGCATTTATTCAAAACCAAAATGCTCAAACAATTGGAAGCAAACATAGAGATTTTTGTTCCAAATTGGAATCTCAACAGAAGGAGAAAATTGCAGTGACATTAATAACTAATGACTCAATCAAAAATTGATTTCAGACAAATTAACAGAGATGAAAGTCAAATTTAGTCTCATTTAATCTGTATAGAAGAGTGGAAGAGAATGCACGCCAGTAAGTGCTGAAAAGTTTGAGAAATTGCACATTTAATTCATCATCTCTAAATTTATTTTGAAGCCTTTTTAGTGAGTTTTGTTAACATGCAACAAAACTCAGAAAAGATTTTTCTTAGCATTCATCGGGTCTGCACCCTAAACTTCCAACAGAGGGAAATGATCATCCCCAGCTCTCTCGCCAGCCTCACAGAGCTAACGCGAGCACTGAATGGGTCTCAAAGCAGCCAAATGACAAACTAAAAAGACTCGAGCACACAGCTTCTGCCCCCATGGCTGACTGTGCTCTTACTTTAAGTCCTCACCTTCCCCTTCACTTAGTCAAAACCTCAAAGAAGGTTTGGAAGGTCAAAACCTTCCAGGCTTCGAAGCTCAGCCCTCACCTCCTTCCTCAACCTCCTGTCCAACTCACCTGTGGGAACGATCTCAATCCTTCCAGCATCACAACTGAAAAGCAACCAAAAAGGCAAAGGAAGCAAACTCCAGGAACCAAAGCAATATATTACTAGAAAAAGTCCAAACTTGGTCTCCAACAGGTAGAAACCCAGGCCTTCTGGGTTTCGGGGCAGAGAACCAAAGGCGGCGGCTGACAACCCAGGTCATGGGCCGCTCCATCCCTGTCTGCTTCCTGTTTTCCACTCAAGATCGGAATTTCTGGAAGACCGTGAGTGCTGGACACCTATGATGTCCACTCTCCCTGGGAGAGGTCACGCAGCTTGACTGAGAGCTCAGCATGGAAATGGGAGGCGGAGGGGAGCGTGGAGACAGACCTCTCCTCTGCCCAAAAGCCCACTGCCATTTTCTTCCTTTTTTTCCTCCCTGCTTTTAGCATATGTTTTAATCTTCACTTATTTATTTTTTTATGCTAAGGTTGTTAGACAACTCCAGTCTGTAGGCTCGATTTTATAGGGGAAAAAAATCCTCAACAAATATTGCTCTTTCTTAACACAAACTTACTATCTCACATACACGAAGATGCCACAGAGACAGTAACAGGCAAAGTCAGGCTGGGAATAATGGACTCAGCATAAGGAAGAAAGTGACCTATATGTCCAGGAAGGGATGTGAGAGTATCTCAGAATGAAACACAAAAGCCTTACTTGAAGACAGATGAATGTGTTTCCAAGAAGGTCATGCAAATAGTCATTTCCATACCTCTTTCGGTGAATTAGAAAGTATTTATTCTTTCAGAATTCTCACAAATACCCACCTATTTGACATTTAAAACTGTAACAGGTTGGTCCCCAAGAGAAGGGGTGTAGGGCAGGTCTGGGGTTTCGGGGGTGTCCCTCTCCCTACCCTGTAACAAAATCTTCCGCTTTTTGAAAATGTTATTCAACTTTAATTTGGCATGTTTTCCTCTACCACGAGATTTTATTTTATTTTTTTAAAGATTTTTTAATTTATTTTATTTATACATACAAGTTGGGGTACAGGCCAGAGGCGTGGGGCGGCGAGAGGGTTCACCAGAGACAAAGCGGGTAGCAGAACAGGCAGATCAGAAACACACTGCTGAGGGGAGCAGCGGGAGAGGCAGGAGAGGTCTGCCGCACCATGTGGGATTCTCCCCGGCCGGGCGTCGAACTCCCGTCGCCACTGCCGACAGCTCCACAGCGCAGCGCTTAACCGCTGTGCCACCGGGGAGGCCCTACCACGAGATTTTAAACTCTGTGAAGAGAAGCACCATCTCTTTTCCTTCTGCAACATCCTGGATACACACCACACATAAACTAGATACTCGGGAGGTGTGCTGGAAGGAAGCCACTTCCATTATGTTCCCCGAGTTCTAGGGAGCCAGATGAGAAAAGCTGTGGTCGAAGTCTTCAGGGTTTGTACTCATTTTTCAATCTGTGTTAAGCTGCCTCACACCCCGGTCTTCTTCTTTGCATATGCAGAGCATATTGGGTAAAAAAAAAAAAAAAAAAGCACAATCCAGCAGTGTCATTAATTTAACGATCTGAGCATTCAAAATGGATATAAATCCACATGTCCCAGAAGCACGCTGGGTTACTAATGCCTTATTTCCTCGAAATATCACCAACACTTGTTATACTTGGGGTGTTCTGTCTCCACAGCCAAACCCTCACGGCCTGCCCCAGCACCTGGGCTAGAACCCTGGGGGAACCGCCAACTGCACTGCAGCTGAAGAGGGCGGCTGCAACCGCGCCGGCTTAAAGTGCAGAAGACATTTTCATTCCGCTGTGAACAGACATTTTTGGATGAGTCACTTCAATATAAAACCTGCATTGGGATTTCTTTGTCCTGGTGCTTTTTAATGCATGGGAAGGACAGGGAAGCTGTGAGCAGTTCAGATGAGGATTGATAACAGAGCTGGAAATAGTCAAGGAGGGAAATATGAACTATTAAGTAAGATGCTCTTACAGTATTTTTCTCTTCTTTTAAAGTTGACTGAATCAAATGTGCTTCTTTTCCATTTCTTCTCCTTTCCTGACACTCAGGATGTTTTTTGTGCAAGCTTGACGTACTGAGAGGTGAACCTGTGCTGGCTCTTTTCTTCTGGCTCATTCTTGCAAGAGGAACACAAGCTCTTAGACGGCGTGTATAGTGTGGAAAATAGAAACCACTTAAAATTAAATCTCTTTCCCTGCCTTTTATGAAAACTTTAAAGCATTTATGCTAGTAAGTGCCTTCAAGGGCAGGAAGAGGAAAGATGAAGCAATTTCCCTGAGGCTAAGGAGACCCAGGAGAGGGGGAGATAAGGAAATAAGCCAATGGGTGGAGTCCATAAGCCTTGGTCTCAATATCTCAGAGAGAGGGCAAGAGCTGATAGAGATGGTTGCTGATGTTTCTTGGAAGGCTGGCGCCCAGAAACAGACTTCTGTTAGCATAGAGACTGAGGGGAACCCCAGGAACACATAACTTGCATGTTCTAAAGGGGTCCTGCCATCTGCCAAACAAAGACAACATTCTCTTAGCGTGGAAAAAACTTTTTAGGATTAATGTGCACAGAGAGAACAGAAAGGATAATAGTTTCCCAATAAAACACCCAAAGTTAGGGGCCTCCCTGGTGGTGCAGGTGTTAAGTCTCAGCACAATGAAGCTATCACCAGCCACTGCAGCACGAGTTCGATCCCCGGCCAGGGAGCTTCCCACAGGGCGCGGCAGACCCCTCCTGTCTCCCTGCTGCCCCCTCAGCAGTGGATTTCAGTCAGTCCGCCTGCTCTGCTCCCCACTCTGTCTCTGGTGAATTCTTTCACACCCCCCCCACACCTCTGGCCTGCACCCCAGCTCTTGTATGCATAAATAAATAAAAATAAATCTAAAAAAAAAATAAATATAACACCCAAAGTTACCCTTCCCCTCATGGATAAATGTCCAGCCAAACAGAGTTGGCCCAGAGCAGGGCCGCTGCGGCCTGAAAGCTGCCGCAGTCTAAGACACCTTCTGGAAAGGGCCACAGGGAAGGGCAGAAGGGGCAGGAACTCTGGGATGAAAGGAGCAAAATCAAAGCACAGATAAGACAATCGCCAGTTGGGCCTCC